>JANGFH010000693.1:0-23996 GCA_025758715.1 Glaciozyma martinii | reverse complement strand
GGGGGTAGGCCAGGCGGGAGAGAGGTGTGCGCCGCTCGAGGGTTGCGGGGCGGGCGAGTGGTGGAGCTGGGGAGTGGAGGCGTCGGGGGAGGATTCGGCGGTCGTCGTGGCGGTAAGAATGGCGGGGGCGGCTGGGATGACGGGGGTGGAGGTGGAAGGGGCTTCGGTTGGGGGAGGAAGAGGGAGAGTGGCGTCGTGCATCTCGACGTCTGGCGGTTGTTGTTGTTGTTGTGCCGTTGCTTCGGGCTCCGGCGCGACGATGATCTCTTTTGTGAGGGCTACGAGGTCGGCATTGAGCTTCTCCTCGTCCGTCTGAGCAGTCGGTTGAGGTGCTTGCTCGAGCTCAGGCTCAGGTTCAGGCGGAGGACTCGGGGAGAGAGGCGGGAGAGTCACGTCGAGCTCGTCGAGACTACGCGCCGGGGAACAGCATCAGCACCTCCACCTCGACTTTCCACCAGCTCAACTCACCTCGCGACCCCGCTGTACTTCTCCGTAAACGCTGCCAACCCCTCGACATCCTCTCCCGCCTCCCCGCTATCGCCCACGCGCGGCCCTCCCCTGAAGCCCGCCCCGAACGCCCCGTAGTCCCCCTTGTCCCTCGCTCCAAAGAATAGCCTCGCGAGGTCCTCGTGGCGTTCAGAAACGATTGACCTGCGCGGGGAACCCGTCAGCAACGCGGGCGATCGACCCACTGTCGCTCGAGGGAAACAACAACTCACGCGAGACGTTTCTCCTTGGCGCTGGCGGCGGTATCTTGTAGGAAAGCGAGGGTGAGAGGCTGAGGGACCTTTAGACGCGACGGGAGGGCGTGAGCGGGATAGGAGAACTCGAGGGGGAGGGAGGATGGATGAACACGTACTTTGTCTCCCTCAGCCGTTCCAAGGGTCGAGACCGCTTCCATGACTGCAGAGGAGCCTTGAATTGACTCGGTTGACCTCTCAGTCGGTTGAGTAGTCGTCGCCGTCGCCTCAAGCAAACTCGGACAGGGCGGCAGGCGATGCAGCTTCCTCGAGCTCGGACCTTCTTTCGTTTCGACTGGCTCGAACTGAGTTGGCTTCGAACTGAGTTGGTAGGTCTGGAGCAGCAGCAGAGAACAGAGCCAGATCACGACCAGGTATCCAAGACGTTAACATGCACAAACCTACGCAAAAAAAAGAGGATCAAACGAAGCCAGCGAAAGCCAGCGGAGGGGAGGGGAAGAGTGTATCGGGGGGTAGCGGGGGACGCAAGGCAAACAGCAAGAACGAGAAACACCTATTGCGCGCGAGACTTCCTGTAGTCGGCCTCGGCCTGCACCCCAGCCTCGTCCAACTCGCCCTGAACGGCCGCGAGCGCCTCGGCTGCCTGAGCGTAGAACGCCTGCTGAGCCTTGACGAGCGCAGCGAGGTTCTTGATAGGCTCGGGCTGCGAGAGAGGAAAAGAGTCAGGAGGGACGAGAGAAGGGGAGAGGAGAGGACGAACGTTCTCGAGCACTTGCCGCATGAGGTTGATCGCCTCCTCGGTCGCGTTGACGAGCTTCTCCTCGGCGGCCTCGACTGGGATAAAAGAGTGGTTAGCACGAGGACATTCGAAGAACGAGAAAGAAGCGAACCTTCCATGCGAGCCTGCTCCTGCTTGGGTCCACCGGTAGCGTTCTTCAACGTCGATCGGCACGCGTCGAGAGAGATCCTGCGAGTCGCGATGTTAAGCGTTGAAACGTAGACTGGTTTACGAAAAATTGGCGCACCTGGCAGTCTTGACGTTCGCGCGGCTCTTGACAGCGGCCTGGATGGACGAGTTGAGGGTTGCGGACCAAGGCTGGATGAAGCTCTTGCTGCGGGAGGGAGGGGCGTCAGTGTGAATCGCTCGGACAACACGCGATTCAAACTGACCTGATCTCCTCGTCCTGGTCAATCCTGTTGGTACAAGAGTCAGCCAGCGTTTGTCGAAAGAAGGCGAATGGACGAACCTCGCGCCACCGACCTTGTCCTGCACGAGCGCGTACGTCTTGAGGACGTTGGAGAGACGGCTGGTACCGACTTCGACGGCTCCAGAGGCGGCGGCACGGCTGAGAGCGTGAGGGAGAGTCTTGTGCACCTCGGCGGGGGCCTGGAGAGGAGCGGGAGTCGAGGTCAGCTCCAACTCGGGGGTCGTTCAGTAGAGGAGACGTACGTCGACGACGGTAGGCTGAGGAAGGTTGGTTCCTGTGAGATTATCAGCTCCGTTCCCTCCTTCGTTCCGCCAGCAACACACCCTTGGTGGCCTGCGCCGCCCAGAAGGTCAAGTTGTGGGCGATTGAGCCACCGAGCTCAGAGACGCTCTCCTGGAGCTGCGTAGGGTAGTCGTACGTCTCGGTATCGTACACCTGCGCGCGCGTTCAGCATGAGTCTCTCTTGCCCTTTCGTCGAGTTGGGGTGAGCGCAGACCTTGGCGACGCGAAGGAAGTTGACGTGAGCGGCCTTGAGTCCGTCCACTCGTCGCTCGAGGTCGAGGTACTCTGTCCACCACAGCAGATTAGCTCCGTCCCTGCCCCTCCCTGCCTCCTCGCCGTACCTTGAGGGAGCTCAGTCCTAGAGAAGGTGCAAGCTGGATTAGCCTCCGAACCGCTCTTCACGGCGCAGGGGTGGTACGCACACATCATCCGTAGCCCCAGCACGCTCACGAACAGTCTGGCTGAGGTTCTGGAAGCCCTTGGTGAGCTTGGTGGACGTAGCGTTGAGGTCGACGCCAGCTGCGGCGTGCTGGACTGCCACGCCGGCTTGCCCTGCGACGGCGGTGACACCTGCGGCGAAAGTTCTTGGGGTACAAAGAGTCAGCTGCGGTTCCCCTGATGCATCGCTGGCTTTGCTCTGCTTGTGCGTGTTCAAGGGCGATAGAGGAGCTCGGGGGAGAGGAGCGTGGAGATGGGAGCGCGGAGGTTGGACTCACTTCCAGGAGTTCATGACTGGTGCTGTTGGCTGGGTTGGAGTGGGTTGGGTTGGGATTGGAAGCTTGGGGAGAGAGAAGCAGCAAGCGCCAGTCGAACCAAACACTCTCAGGTTGGCCAAGGGGGCAACTCGCGACCCCTTCGACGACGAACTCACGCCTGGCCCGCTGACGAGTCCCTCTCTCCCTTAACTCAACCCTCGCCCTCGACCACAGCTACTTATCAACGCCTTCACCCTAGAGCTCTTGCCCGCTACTCCAACCCAAACCTTCCCTCCTTCCAACCTCTCCAAACGCTCCAAGATGGGAGGCTTCTCCTTCGACAACCACCTCCGCAACTCGTCTCTCGCCCAGAAGAACCTCCACCTCCCCAAGGCCACCTCCACTGGAACTACCATCGTTGGATGCCTGTTCGACGGTGGGATCGTGCTGGGTGCCGACACTCGAGCCACTGAGGGACCTATCGTGGCGGACAAGAACTGCGAGAAGGTGAGCTGGCGTGAGGGCTGAGCGGTCGGACGGAGGATACTGCTGGGGTGGAAGCCTTGCCCACGTACTTGTGGAGGCTGTACGGGACAGAGGAGGTTGATGCGGTGGGATTGCGCGTCCCTCTGGAGCGCGATTCGTGTCGAGGGCGTGCTGCTCGCTCCCACACCCCTACTACTCGCAAGGACGGCAGCTGACCAGGCCCTCACTTTCAGATCCATTTCATCTCTGAGAACATCCGCTGCTGTGGAGCAGGAACCGCTGCCGACACCGAGTTGTGAGTTGCTTGGCCTCTGAGCTCTCATCGCGCCTCACCAGCTGCTAATGGATCCTTTCTCTCTCCAGCACGACGGCTCTCATCTCTTCCAACATGGCTCTTCACGCACTCTCCACCGGCCGCAAGCCCATGGTCGTGACGGCGATGACGATGCTCAAGCAGATGCTCTTCCAGTCCGTCCCTCCTCCCTCATTCCCCCAGCCAAGCTAACCTCCGTTTTCCCACCAGACACCAAGGTCAAATCGGCGCCGCCCTCGTTCTAGGTGGAATCGACGCCACCGGCCCTCACCTCTTCACCATCCACCCTCACGGTTCGACCGACAAGCTCCCCTACGTGACGATGGGTTCCGGTTCGCTCGCCGCCATGGCCGTCTTTGAGTCGTACTGGACTCCCAAGATGACGCGCGAAGCGGCGATCGAGCTCATCGTCGAGGCGGTCGAGGCGGGAATCTTTAACGATCTGGGGTCGGGAAGTAATGTCGACGTGTGCATCATCGAGGAGAAGGGGACTGAGATGTTGAGGAACTACAAGACGCCTAACGAGAAGGTCGCCAAGGCGCAGAGCTACAAGTGGAGGCGGTGCGTGCCTTTCTCCTTCGGTGGTGTGGTGGCGAGCGAGGAGCTGACGCGTCGCTTGCTTCGTCTGGCAGGGGAACCACGGCATGGACCAAGGAGGGTGCGTTCTATTCCGTCGCGAGTACGCTTCTTGCTTGCTAACCTCTCGTTTCTCTCGCAGAGGTCAAGAAGTTTGTCGTCTCGGAGGAAGTCACGATTCTGGCGGCGCCCGAAGGCACGGGGGCAGGGACGGCGATGGAGGTGGATGCATGAGCAATGATCGTTACCGTGTGACTGGTCCTGGCTGCTTCGATTGCGGAGAGCTCGTGGGTGTAGAGCTGGGATCTCGTAGCGACTGCTCTCGAAGGAGAGAGTGCGATTTCGAACTGCTTCTGAGCACGCTTCGGGCACTCGAGTACACGAGGTCTAAAGCCCGTCCATCGACACTCACAGCCCTTCATCGACGGCCCTAAACCAGCTGCCGAAGACGCGTTTGGGCTCGGCCTTCGACACAGAACGTTTGTTGTTCTTCGTCTCTCATGTCCTTCTTCCGAGCTGCTGCTCGACCGCTTTCTCTGCTCGCCATGCCCGTCGTTGTGTCTATCCCTGCTCCCAAGGACGACGCCTCTCTCAAGCCTGGTGAGCCTCTTCGATCCGTCCTGCCTCCACCTCCTCATCGTCTCCCTCTGCAGTCAAGCCAGCGCATCACACGCCTGCGGGACACTTTGTGAACCCTTGGGATTCGTTCAAGGACAACCCCATGAACTTCACGACTCTTCTCAACGTCTATCGCGACTGGAAATCAAAGCCGGTGAGTTGAGTTCGTGCAGCACGAAGGAACGGCACCTGCTCTCGATCGGAACGGGAAAGTGGACTGGAGACGCTCTGCTTGATGTTTACGACTCACATACCCTTGCGCGCTCGGCGATCGTTTGCTAATCGCCTCCCTCCCAGGTCCCCCCGCCAGAGCAGCTTCCTCAAGTGCTCACCCCGAATTGGGGGGTCGAACCTACCGACGAGTCGAAGCTTGAGTGGAACAAGGACATCAAGGCCACTTGGCTCGGGCACGCCTGCTTCCTCGTCGAGTTCCCTCCACCTCCAGGCTCGACGTCCCGAGGACCTCGAGTCCTCTTCGACCCCGTCTTCACGCAACGCTGCTCTCCCGTTCAATGTGAGCTCTTCTCAACGTACTTGAGAAGATTTGACTAATTTCGGAACGCAGTCATGGGCCCTGCGCGAGTAACGCAGCCTCCCTTCAAGCTCGAGGAACTGCCACACGTTGACGCCGTCGTTCTTTCTCACAACCACTGTAAGGATCGAGTTCCCTTCCTTCCCAGATCCGCGTTGACGGATTCCTTGCAGACGACCACACCGACGTTACGACCCTCCAGCACATCTACGCCGCGCAGGAGAAGGGATCAGTTCATTTCTTCGCGCCGTTGGGCAACGCCAAGTGGTTCAAGTCGATCGGGTTTGCCTCCGAGCACGTTACCGAGATGGACTGGTGCGTTGTGCTCTCTCTCGGGCCCCCCAGCAAGCGCTGAATCGGCCACACAGGTGGGAGGAGCGAGATCTCTCCGTCACGGTGGCCTCTGGATCTGAGCTCTTGCCTTCGCACTTGCGAATTACTTGCACTCCTTGTCAGCACTTTACTGGACGCAGCATCAACGACGTGAGCTCTTTCCCTCGTTGTCTTCCGGCGATCGCTGACTCTCTCACTTCAGCGATTCCACACGTACGATCGCGCTTTCGTCCCTTCAAGACCGCGCTGACCTAGGAATCACAGCTTGTGGGCATCGTGGTCCATCACCCAGCTTGCTTCACCCACTGCTCCTTCCTCTGGGCGAGTCTGGTTCGGCGGAGACACCGGCTACAAGTCTGGTGTGGCATGTCGCCACTCGGAGCTCCGCACGCTGCTGACCTCTTTGATGGTTCTTGCAGTTCCTCGTGGGGCGACGACCGAGGAAGGCCTTCCTACTTGCCCGGCGTTCAAGGAGATTGGCGAGCGTCTTGGTCCTTTCGATCTTGCTTTCATTCCTATCGGCGCTTATGATCCCCGGTTAGTCTCGACTCTCTCTCACGGCTTCGGGTCGTTTCAGGACTGATTCCTTATACAGATGGGCTATGAGTCGTGTTCATGCGTCTCCCGAGGACGCCGTCGAGATCCACTGCGACGTGAAGAGCTTGAAGTCGATCGGAATGCACTGGGTGAGCTTTGCTCGTTTCCGCGTTGACCCCCCTCTCCTCTCTTCTGGTACTAACTCCACGGTTTGTAGGGCACTTGGATTCTCACGAGCGAAGAGGTACGCCGAACGACCCTTTGCTCCGAGCTCGAGGGCTGACCGTTTCTTCCTCGCAGATGACGGAGCCACCGAAGCGTCTTCGCACCGCGTGCCAGGCGCGTGGACTCACGGAAGAGCAGTTCAACGTGTGCGATATTGGCGAGACCGTTCGCGCCACTCCTGCGCAGGGAGATGCGAAGCTTTGAGTGCGGCGGGGGCAGTAGCAGTAGAGGCGTATCGGCTTGGGTGTAAACGAGGACAGTATGGGAATGCAAGGAGGGAATAAACAACAAGTACTAGAGCGAATCAGAAACGCTCTTCTTCCCCTCGTCACCAACCATCCTTCGACCCAAACCGCCGATACTCCTCCAGCCGACAATCGCTCGTCGAATCCCTTCCCAGCCCAAACGACGGCCCAGCTCCCGCTCCTCGATTCGACGCCGTAGGCGACGAAGAAGGCTGCGCTCCCAGGGAGATGCGGAACCATCCCCCCGAATGAGTGAGCGCGACGATCTGCGATTCCTTCGTCGGCGGCGGAGGTGGTGGAGGGGGCAAGGGTTCATGCCGCGTCGATCCACCCGACTGCCTCCTTCGATTCTCCTTTTGCGTCCCCGTCGTATCCCGCTCCCGCTCCTTCCCCTTCCAGCTCTCCCTGCTCTCCGCCCTCCGCATCTCCGCAGGGGGAGGGACGACGACAGGAACTCCTTCGCGCTCGATTTCGATCCAGGCGCAGATGCAGATGTCGTCCTCGACGGTGGGATTCGCGCGGCTGGGACTGTTGGAGGGGTTCGAGTGGGAGAAGGGGAGGCGAGAGGCGGGAGGGGCGGGAGGAGGGAGGCGGAATTGGGAATGGGACCATTCGGAGGAGAAGTATTTGGGGAGGTAGGGCTTGAGGATGCTAAACTGCTTCTGTCGAGACGTTCTGCGAGGAGAAAAGGTCAGTGTTTGGCTGGAGAAAGAGCAGCGAGGAGTCGAGGCGTACTCGGCAGTATCGCTCTCCAGCTTGCGCTTCTCCTCCCGAGATATTCCCAGGTCCCACACGTGCACTGTTCCCTTGTCGCTGCTCACACATACTGCCCCGCCGTCCTTTCGAAACGCAATCCCAAAGATCTCTGCCGAATCCGTCCCTCGCCTGAGCTCCTTGACGAGGGAGCTCGTCTGGGGATCCCAGATTCGCACGAGCGTTCCTTTCGAGGAGGCGGTAGCGATCAAGGAGCCGGAGGGAGTGGTGGAGATGGCCGAGAGGGCGGAAGTGTGGGCGAGGATGATGGAGACGGAGGGGTAGGGAGCGGTGGTCGGATCGTGGGAAGGAGGAGGAGGGAGAGGCGAGGACTGGGAGTCGAGGGGAGGGAGTCGGACGAGCTGGACTTGTCCTGGCTGTCGGCCCGGGAAGGTGAGGAGACTGGAGCCCTCGTCCGTAGCCAACGCGACGAGTCCTGTAGAAGGCGGATCAGCTCCCCAGGCCGCCAGTCCACACGCACCCCAAGCGACTCACCACTCAAGTTGTCGGTCGTCTGGTACACGCCCTCCCTCCACACTCCCATCCCTCCCTTGCCCAGCACAAAGATGATCACCCGCCGGCGCAAGACGACCACCAACCGATCCCTCCTCGCCACCAGGCCCCTCACGTCCTCGCGGAACTCGAGCTCCGCCACCGTCGTGCCGAGCTTGTCGTCCCAGAAGAGGACCTTGTTCGGCGGGTAGAGCGGAGAAGGGGGACCGCCGACGAGGAATAGGAGGTTCGTTTGGGCGAGCGGGAGGACGAATCGCAGGGACGAGTTGGGGAACTCTGTAGAGGATTAGAGCGTGAGTACAGAGTGGTCTGCGAGGAGCTGAGCTCTCCCTCACCTCGGCGGCTGATGATGGCGAGCGGCTCGGTGCGGTAGATGACCCAACCTTGGCTGGTAGAGGTGGAGAAGAAGGAGGACGAGGAGTTGAAGGTGATCCCAGCTATGTCTGAATGGGGAGCATCCGACAGCTGGTGTGCAGGAAGTTTCAGGGCCATCGTGACCGCCGTGACGGAAGAGAGAGTTGCTTCGCCGAAGACGCAGTTTTGGCGTCCACTCGTTGAGCGTCTCTTAACGCAAGAGGGTAAGTAGCTGTTCGTGAGCTCTCGTATTAATTGTTTGCGTGCTGGATCTATTGCGGAGGAAGAGTACATTCTATGGGGAGGAAATCTAATGGAGCCAGGAGGTCGAAGGGTGGCGAGGCGAAGGAAGCACGATTAATCTATTGGAACGAGATGCGAATGCTCTGCGCAGGAAGTCAGAGAGAGTACCAGAGCAAGGAGAGAAAGACGCACAAGTTGATCCCTCAAGAGTCCGCCTGGAGCAACGCCATCGCCTCCCTGATGGACCCATTCAAGCTAACGCCGCAGCGTTTGCAAGTATCCACCAGCCTCCTCGCCTCCTCCTCGTTCCTCCACGTCGACCACTGCGGCTTCTCGAGCCCCAGCCCAACGTCGACGCTGATCTCCCCGAGCGTCGCAGGCTTCTCGTTGGCGACAAAGTCGATAATGTGCCGGAGGTAGGGGTTCCTGGGACCATGGAAGGTGACGGAGACGAGGGGGAGAGGGGAGAGGGTCGAGAAGAAGGCCGGGGTGATTTCGAATTGGGTCGACCAGAGGACGAGGTGTTCGAGCGAGGCGAATCCGGCAAAGGCGTCGTCGATGTTGTACGAGAGGTAGCCCGTCGCGCTGAAGGAGAGGGATCGGAGGGTATGTCGAGTGCTGGGGCTGAAGGATCGCACGACGCGAGCGATGTCGGTCGTCCCGCTGCGAAGGTGGAGGTCGGAGAGGGAGGGGAGCGAGGAGAAGAAGGCCTCGAATTCGCTCGAGTGGGGTTCGGCGTTGATCGAGAGCTTGCTGATGCCGGAGGACGAGGGCTGGAAGATCCCACTGGGAGGTCCGACCTCGTGCTTCATCGGCGAGCGAATCTCGAGCTCGCGAAGGGAGCTGTGGCCCGAAATCAGCGAGAGTTTTTCGTGCCAGCCGTTGGAAGGAGAAACTCACTGGCTCGAGTGAATGTTGCGCAGGTCCGAGTAGGGAATAGGCTCAGGCGAGGAGAGGGAGAGCGTCGTCGCCGACTGGAACCCCGCCGTCTCCAGCAGCCTGACCGAGAGGAACTCCCCCAACTCGCTGCGGTGCAAGACGACGGTCTCGAGGTTCGACATCCGCTCAAAGGCCGCGACAAAACTCTCCGCCAACCACCCCCCGACGTTGCCCTCGACCTTCCTCCCGTGCGCCTCCCGGAAATCGATCCGCTCAATCAGCTGCCCGAGGTGCGGGCTCACCCTGAGCGTCTCTCCCAGCGCCGCAAGCGTGATGTCCGAGTCGTCCGAAGCAATCACGAGGTTCCTGTAGGCGTTGGCGCGGGAGAAGGGGAGGAGAGCCTTGCAGATGGCGGTTGAGGAGGGGTCGAGGAGGTCCTCTCCTGTCCAGATTTGGGCGAGGAGTTCAGGAGGGAGGGAGGAGAACTTGTCGCTCTGCGCGGTGCGAGAGAGTCAGCGCTGAGGCGTACAGCCTCTCCTTTCCCTGGACGCACCGAAGCTGCTGAAGGCGTCGACATTGTTTGCGTGTTCTGGTTGTCGAGTTCAAAAGGGGCTCGATTCGTTGAGGCGGCCGCTAGAATGGAGAGAGCCTGGTCAGCACAGCGCGGGGTGACGAGGGGGACTTTAGAGGGCTTACCGAGTTGCAGGGCGTGGGTGAGGACGAGAGGCAACTCGAGGAAGATAAGAGAGTTGACTCGGCCGCCAGAATGCAGAACGACCGACTTCCGCGCGTTCTGCTGTTTCGTTTTGGAATCAACGTTCTTTGGCGAGCGAGCGACGAAATCGGAACGAGGGAGAAGTACGTAAAGGCCTGGTTCAGGGTGAGAGCGGAGCAAGCAGGGAGAAGCGTCACGAAGCACCGCCGGTGTTGACGAGGGAAAGAACGACGCACAAGAGCAGCAAGCGGGAGCAGTAGTTCTCGGTCGCAAGAGGTTGGATAGACCCGTCAACAGCATAGTCATTCCACTGGAGGACTCTGCTCCAACGTCATGGCATAGGGCAGGAAGGGAGGCGCAAGTCGCAGTTTACGAACGGGGCTTCTCCTGCGGACGTCAAGCACGTTAGTACTGCTCGGAGGAGAGTGCGAGCATGGAACGCACCTTCTTCTCCTTCCACAGAGCCAACAATCCAACACCCGAAACCTTGACGACCTTGACTGTGGGAGAACGGGCGTCAGCCTTGCCCTCGTGTGCACCTCGACGAGCGAAACGTACAGCGGACTCCGGGAATATCTCCCTTTGCCTTTCCCTTGCGTCCGAAACCCGAGACGAGGACCTCGTCGTTCTCGTCAACGAAGTTCAAGCATCCATCGTTGGGAACGAAGGCGGTGACTGCACGAGATCGAAACCGTCAGCTTCCCGCCCCTCCTTCTGCAATCACGACCAGCTCGAACGCACTCTTCTTTCCGTTCTTGATGAGCTGAACACGGACACACTTTCGGATGGCAGAGTTGGGCTGCTTGGCCTCAACTCCGACCTTCTCGAGCACGATGCCCTTGGCGTGCGAGGATCCACCGGTGGGGGACGAGCGGTAGGCGGTTCCGAGGGCGCGCTTCTTGTAGTTGTTGTCGGCCTGTGGGGGAGAGAGGAAAGAGGTCAGCGCTTTGTTCTTGCATCTCGGGGGTTGGGCGTTTCTGTGGTTCCAGAAGAGAGAGAGAGAGCGGGTGCGTCGTCGATTGGTGGAGAGTGTTTGGCGATAAGGATGAGGTACGATTGGCGGCAGGAGGGGAGGGTGATGGATCGGCGCCTGGGGGGGGGGGGGTCGTCAAGGTTGGAGGTCGAAGAGGGTTCAAAGGTCGGAGGGACGAAGAGGTGGGTAGGACGACTGTCGTAGTGGCGAGGGTTGAGAGGCGGTGAGCGGCAGAGGGTTGGGGTCGTGGAAGGGCAGGGTCGTAGGTCGTCTGCGTCGTTGGCGATTGGTCGTGAAGCGTCTCCCGCTGTCGCCTTTCCTGCCATCGCCCTCATCCTGGTCCTGTCCTGTGCCCTCTCCATCACCCTCCCATCCCATATCCATCCAGCACCAAGTCCCTCCATCCTGATTCCCAGCGCTCAAAAAGAGAGCGTAAACCTACCCAACGGTTCTCGCGACGGTCGTTGCGGAGCTTGCGTCCGGCGTGAAGACCACGGGGCTTGCAAGATCCTTGAAGAGCAGAGCAAAGAGTCAGCACGTAGTCCTTCCCTTGCTGTGCTGCGTTGCCCTGGCGTCCCCCCTCCTGCAACACTTGAAGATTTCCTCCTCCTCCTTCAGAGCGAATCGAGCGGTTCCAACGGGGATCGAGCGACTCTGCGCCTGCCCAGCAAGATCAAAGGAGCGAGAAAACGCACCCATGTTGTAGTTAAAGTGGCGAAAGAACGAAGAGAGAGACGAGAAAGCTTTCAAAAAATCGCCAAGGACGCGAAATCGGACGTAGAGCAAACGTAGACTCTAAACTAACAATTCAATATCCTAGTCGCCGTTGCTCTATGTAGCTGAGACGCGTCTGAGCTTTTCTACAAGACCGCTCGAGAGCAGCAGAGCCACCACTCCAAGCTCAGCTCAACTCAGCTCAGGATGGACGCGCCTGGACCGTCGACTCAGCGCCTCGGAGGCCTAGCGACCCAGCTGCCACAGGCGACCTACTCTCTCCTCCAGACACTCGGACCAGCTCACGCGAAGCTGTTCCCAGTCAACTCGTCGTCCCGCACGCCAATCAGGCCAGAGGGGATCGAAGACGAAACGGCTGCGGGGAGAGTCGAGTGCGGACAACGAGCTGCACTCATCGGCATCGTGCTGGGAGGGTGGATGGACGGGCTCGGAGCAGAGGAGGGAAAGAACGGGAGCCACTGTGAGTCTGCGTGTGCCACCTAGGGAGGAGGTAGAGGAACGGGAGCTGACGGGAGAGAGACGTTGCAGCCGCCACCTCGACGACTGAGTCGATCTCCAACCTCACCTCCTCCATCAATGGTCCCCTCGAGTACCTCCGTGGCAAGCCTGCAGCCCTCTTCGTCCGACCTTCTTCCTCTCAGGCCCTCCCTCAAGTCCCTTCGACCCTGGCGGACGGTGGGAACCTCGACGCGATCTCGCTCGGAGAGGACGACCTCGCGACCTTCCTCCTCCCCCGCATCCTCCGCGCGACAGCATCCCTCGAAGCAGCTCTTCTCTCCACTCCGTACCCTCTCGATGGAGCGACCGACCCAGCCTCGCAGCTTTGGCGCGATCGGCTCGAGCTCAGGCTCAAGCTCGAGGACCTCCTCGCCACCGTCGTCGGAGTTCTCGCAGAGTCGGCAGTACGCGTCGAGTGGAAAGGGAAGGACTTGCCGGCAGAGGGAGGGATTGGAAAGGCGAGGGAGATGACGGGTGACATGCTCAAGCTTCTTCGAGGTGAGCTGTCTCCGACTGGGCCTGGAGGAAGCACTCAACTGACGCGTCGCGCAGCTCTCCTCCCAACTCCTCATGGACCTTCTCCGACCTACCCCCGCACCCTGGCGCTCTCTGACGCGTCGAGATCCCTCGCCCGCGCCGCTCAAGACCCTTTCGATCCCAACCAACCCTCCCTCACCATCCGCAGCCCTCTCCACGCGCGCGCTCTCCTCCTCACGACCCTTCGCATCCTCGTCACCATCACCACCTCCTCCCCCTTCCTCTCCGACTTTTCTCCCGCCGTCACCGACCTCGTCGTCGAAAGCTGGCCCAGCCTCCACGGCCACCCTGGAGCGAGCACAAAGGGCAAGGAGCGCGCGCACGAGAGCCACGAGCGCGTACTCGTCGAGACGCTCGATCTGGTCGTGGCGATGCTCTACCAGCCCGTTTCGGCTTTCTCGGCACCGACGATGGAGCTGCTGGCGGTGCGAGCGGCCGAAGTCCTCGAACAGCGTCTGGGACCGCGAGACTCGGACGCGATGGACGTCGAAGGGAGTGAGCTGTGGGAAGTTCGGATTGACGGAGCGCTTGCGAGTGTCTTTGCGAGGCTGGGGCGGGAGATGAAGGATGGGGAGAACGAGGAGGGAGGGATGGGGAGGTTGAGGCAGGTGCTTGCTTCCGTCGTAATGGAGCTGGGGGATATGATGGCAGAGTGCCTCGTTGGAATAGATGCGACGATCGAGCTCAAGGTGCGTTCCTCTCTTACTGGACTCGAGGGACCGCAGGAGCTCACGAGATCCTCCCGCAGCTCGCCTCTCTCTTCGCTCTCGCCTTCC
Source organism: Glaciozyma martinii (assembly GCA_025758715.1). Lineage (NCBI taxonomy): Eukaryota > Fungi > Basidiomycota > Microbotryomycetes > Kriegeriales > Camptobasidiaceae > Glaciozyma > Glaciozyma martinii. The sequence goes on along the minus strand of JANGFH010000693.1, from coordinate 10,269 downwards.
CCCTAGTCCCTCGACCTCCGCCCTCCACCGACTCTCCGAGTATCGTCACGACCATCACCTCCCCCGTCGAACTCCTCTCCTCTCACCACGCGCACTCCCTCGCCTCCCTAGTCTCCCTCCACCCTTCCCTCCCTTTCGACGTCCCGCCTGGCGTCACCTCGCTCGACCACCTCGTTAAAGCAGCCTGGAAGACGTTGCGAGAAGATCTGCAGCCGACGCTTCCTGGAGGCGGGACGCAAGCTACCGGCCGCAAGCGGAAGAGGGAGGAGGGAGGGCACCCGACGAGCGACGCGCCGGATTCCGAGGGGGGGCGTGGGATTGAAGTGGGTGGGAAGAGGAAGAGGGGAGCGTGGATGGAGGCGGTCGGGCAGGTTTTGAGGCAGTTTATTGGAGGGGAGGAACTCAACCTCGAGGGAGAGGGTTTGGAGACGATGATTGCGCGACTGGCCAAGTGCGTTCTTTCGCACTTTCGTTCTTCCGGACTCGTCACTAATGTGCTCCTCCCTCGCAGGGACCTACCGACGAACGCGCCGGACGACGTCGTCAGCACGCTCAAGGCGATCGCCCTCCTCGGCTGCGCCCGCGACGGCACTCTCTCCTTCTCCCCCTCCCCAATCAACTCCTATCCTCCCTCCCAGCCCTCTTGCTCCATCTGCGACAACTGGGCGGGAACTACGACGCCGGAACTCGACGAAACGACCCCTCGCGTAGCGTCGCGCGTCTTCACCGATGCTCCCCTCAAAGGGATGCGAGCGGCGGCGCAGACGATCCTCGGGCCAAAGACGGAGGAGAAGGTTCGGTTGCAGTTCCTCAAGGCGGTCGCTAGGCTGCTCAGGCACTCGAGGACGTCGGTCGCGGCGCTCAAGTTGGAGGAGGGGGACTCGCTCGTCAAGAGGGTCTTTGGGGAGATGGAGGCTTCGACGAGGACGGTGAGGATCGCTGCTGGGTAAGTCCTTCCTAGTGCTCGAGCTGGAGAGTGCTGGGCTGATGCGGTGGTGCGATAGGAATGTCGTGCTGGCGATCGTGCAGGGACACCAAGAGAATGACCCGTCGACGGCGTTCGTTCAGGCCTTGTGCAAGTGTCTCGATGTCTGCCTCAACCACTCTCGACCTGCCATCATCGAAACGGCGCTGGTGACTCTCGGTCGGATCGCAAGGTTCGTTCCTTTCGGCGATAGATACCTTCGCTGCATGGCTAATAAGTCATTGCAGACTCGCGGTTCCTCAAGGCCTCCTCGAATGCCAATGCCTCGAGCGACTCGTAGTGCGATTGGGTCATTCGAATACGTTCTTGAAGAGCGTCGCGAGGACTCAGGTGCGCGAGGGTTCCTGTTGCCTGTCGCTGCAATGTTCTGACTCTCTCTTCCCAGTTCGAGCAAGTCGCTGCGTACCGAGACGTCAAGACCTACGCCCTAGTTCAGCCTCACTTTGCCATCATCAGCCCCGTCCTCGTCAATTCGAAGCACACCTCCGCCGCCACTCTCTCCGCCGCCCTCGACTGCTTCCACCAACCCCGCGACACCCTCCTCAGCCTCACCCGCGAGCACACTCTTCCTTCGCTCGTCCTCCACGACCAGATGGCGATGCTGTCCCAGATCGCCGAAGCGTCCAAGCTGCCTGTCCCGATGATGCTCACGGAGCCGACATCGGCGGCGGCGATCCTGGCGTTCCTCTACATGCAGCCGGACGAGGATACGGCCAAGGGATTGGGAGTCTTCATGCGTGAGGTCGGGGGAGCGGAGAAGAAGGTCACGTTGCCGGAGATCATGGACTCGGTCCGAGTACCTCTCATCTACAAGCTCGCCCTCCAGCTTGGAGACGAGGATCCTCTGGTCTCTGCGCAGGTCCGTATTTTCTCTTGCGGTCGTGGTTCCCCGAGACCAGCTCGCTGATGGACTTGTTCGCAAGGCCGAGCGAGGACTCAGGAACGTCGAACGCGCCATGAAGTCGACGTCGAAGAAGGCGACCATCGACCTCGGCGTCGTCCTCAAGGACAGCATCGTCGGCATCCTCTCGCACATGAACCGTGGCCTCAACGAGTCGACTGCTCATCGACCGCTTCGCGACAAGCAAAGCATCGTTCGAAGCCTCGCTGCGGTGACCCTTCGAGTCGGGCCTTCCATCGCAGGGTTCTCTCCTCAGGTGCGTTTGACTTCTCCAGGCCCTGCTTTACGACGCTGATTTCCCTCATTCGTAGATCATGGCGACGCTTCAAAGCGCTCTCGAGGTCGAAGGCCTCCGGACCGTCACCCTTCATGCGTTCAAGTGCTTCATCGAATCGCTCAAGTTCAACGAGATCGGTCCCTTCATCGGCACGACGTCCGCGACGTTCATCCGCCTCTGGTCCGAGTTCACCGTTCCCGAAAAGGAGATCGCTACCAAGACGCTCGAGTACATCATCGTCGACAACGCCGACGGCCTCTCCAACTTCGTCCAGGACGTCGCCGACCTCAGCGGGATCCCCGAGCTCGCCAGGGCCAACAAGCGGCTCCAAGAGATCCGCCACTCGTGGTCGTTCAGCCAGCGGTCCGACTACCTCCTCGTCCGGATCGGGAGCGAGAACGACGTCGTCGCCCTCCAGGCGCTCAAGGAGCTCAAGGCGCTGATGGCCGGCACGGCACCTCAGCTGCAGGCGTACGCGGCCGGAGATTCGTTCGACCGGAGCATCGGTCACCTCGTCAAGGTCCTCTTTGGCGCCTCGCTCAAGGACGGACCCGAGAACGAGCAGATCAGGAACACGGCGTTCGAGTGCATCGGCATCCTCGGTGCGCTCGACCCAGATCGCTTCGAGATCCCTCCAGGCGAGCCACCAGCGGTCGTTCTCGAGAACTACGAGAACCACGAGGAGTCCATCACCTTCGCCCTCCACCTCATACAGCACCTCCTCATCGGCGCCTACCGAACGACCAACGACACAAAGCACCAGGAGTTCCTCGCCTTCGCCATTCAGGAGCTCTTGAGCTTCTGCGGCTTCACGGTCGACCTCGTTCTTCCCTCCTCCTCGACTGTCAACCCCGTCGACTCCGCCACTCGTCAGCGATGGAATCAGCTCCCCAAGTCGGTCCTCGAGACCTGCGGTCCCCTCCTCGGCGGTTCGTTCTCGTTCAAGGAGCGTACGTCGCCCCACAAGGCCGTCTACCCCATCTACACCTCGACTAGCTCGTACCGCGACTGGATCCGCATCTGGGCGAACGACCTCATCTCGCAGCTCAAGGGCGCGGCCGTCAAGCGCATCTTTGGAGCCTTCCCGCCTGTCCTGCATCTCGAGGACATCGCCGTCGCTCAGCACCTCCTTCCCCATCTCGTCCTCAACGCCCTCATCTCCGGAGGCGACGCCGATCAGCTCAAGGTCCGAATGGAGATGCAGACCGTCCTCCAAGACCAGGTCTCGCCGACGCATCAGCTTTCGGACAACAGTCGGCTTCTCAGCGCCCAGGTGCGTTTTGTTAACGTGGATCTACGTCGCCGTTCACTAACGCTGGCTCTGCAGACCGTCTTCGATCTCATGGATCATCTCAGTCGTTGGATTACGCTCGCGAGGAAGCGTCAGCAAGATCTCAAGGCTCAGAGGAAGCAGAAGACGCGGGCGGGCGGCGAAGCGAAGCTCTTCGACATGGGTCTCGTCCAGGTCGAAGGCATCCTCCAGGACATCCCCCACATCCTCGTCGGCCAAGCTGCGCTCACCTGCAAAGCCTACGCTCGCTCCCTCCTCAACTTCGAGTCGCACATCGTCGCCCAGCGTTCGCAAAAGGACGACCTTCACCTCCAAGAGTACTACGAGAACCTCCACGAGTGCTACGCCGACCTCGACGAGCCCGACGGCATGGAGGGCATTTCGACCAAGATCGTCGCCCCGAGCGTCCTCCACCAGATCCGCGAGCACGAGAGCACGGGACGGTGGACGTCGGCACAGAGCTGTTGGGAGGTCAAGCTTCAGCAGAAGCCGGACGAGCCTACGAACCACACCGGTCTTCTTCGCTGCCTGCGCAACCTCGGGCACTACGGTGCGCTCCCCTCGCTCTTTGACTCGCCGAAGAGCCTCCACTGATGCATTCCTGCAGACTCGATGCGAACCCACATCGTCGGGATCCTCCACAGCCGCAACGACCAAGCCGACTGGGATCGCATCCTCGCGCCGTTCAGCATCGAGGCGTCGCTCATCGTCGGAGACTGGGAAGCGGTCGAGGACGCGCTGAGGATCCCCGATATCGACGGTCCCGAGGTCTCGTTCGGGCGAGTCATCAGCGCGATGCGGCAGGACGACGCAGAGCAGCTCTCGAGGGCTTTCTTCGACGCGCGCGAGCAGCTCGGTAGCCCCATCGTCGCCGCAGGTCGAGAATCGTACCGCCGCGTCTACGACTCGGTCGTCCATCTCCACATCCTCCACGAGCTCGAGGCCATCCACCGGGAACGCCTCTCTCACCCCGCCGAAATCTCGACCAAGCTCACCGAACGCCTCGCCTCCCGACTCGAGTCGACCTCGCCTGCCTTCCGTGCTCGTGAGCCTGTCCTCAACATGCGACGAACTGCTTTCCGCCTCGTGTAAGCTTCCCCTCCCAGGCGCAACGACCAGGTTGCTCATGATGCTCCTTCTACAGCACGTCGCAGGCGGCGCGAGTTCAGATCGGCAACCTCTGGCTCGAGACCTCCAAGATCGCTCGCAAGGCAGGACATGCGCAGACGGCGTACAGTGCGATTCTTCAGGCTCGCGACCTCGAGGCGCCTTACGTCTTTGTCCAGAGCGCGAAGCTCCTCAAGGCCGGTGACGAGGAGTACAAGGCGATCCAGAACATCGACTACGCGCTCCAGAGCCTCATCCCCGCCAAATTTGGTCAAGATCCGAACAACGAGGAGCACGTCCTGAGCTGTCGTGGACCTCCGACGCTGCTCGCCAAGGTACGTTTTTCGCTGCCACCGTCGAGCATCGCGCAGAGCTGACGAAACCCCAGGCTGCCCTGCGTCGCGCTCGCTGGATGCACGAAGCCGGTCGACTCGAGCAGCGCGAGATCATCGAAAGGTACCAGGAATCGAGTCGTCTTGCGCCCGAGTACGTCTTCGGTCACTCGCAAGCAAGATTCCGTTTGCTGACGGGTTTGCGCGCAGTTGGGAGAGCCCGTACTACTTCCTCGGCCACTACTGGGATCTCGTCTTCCAGGATTCGGCGAAGAAGCCAAGCAAGACCGCTTTCCTAGCGTCAGTCGTCGCTCTCGCACCTTCCGCCCTCGCTGACCTCCGAGCTCCGCAGGTCTCTTCCTCCTCGACGCGAAACGGTCAAGCAGTTCTCTCACGCACTGGCGCACGGAACCAAGTACATCTACCAGACCATGCCGCGCATGCTCACCATCTGGTTCGAGCTGGGCGAGCAACCGGAGCTGCAGAAGGTGCTCAAGTTGAGGAGGAAGAAGTGCGTTTCTCGCTGCGAGACAGGTGACATTCGCTGACGAACTCTCAAGTCTCGCTGCGGTCCTCGATGGATCCCAGAACGACTTGGTCCTGACCTTTAACGCCATCAACAAGCTGATGGAGCGCAACATTCGCAAGCTGCCGGTCTACCAAGTACGAGTCGTCTCCTCGGTCGTCATCCTCGATCTCGCTAATGCTCTCGTCAGTGGCTCACTGTCCTCCCTCAACTCGTTTCGCGGATTCTGCATCCCAACGACATCCTCTACGCGACTCTCGAGAAGATCCTCCTCCGAGTTTTTGCTTCGTACCCTCAGCACGCATTCTGGTCGATGGTCGCCGGGGCCAAGTCTACGGAAGGTCCGACCTCGACAGAGCGAAGTACGAGGACGCGCAGGGTCTTCCACAAGGCAGCAAAGGTGAGCGTCGTGGCGAACGTGAGCGAACGAGGACGCTAACCCGCACGACGCCTCAGAACTACGTCGCCGAAGCAGGGGCAGGCACCCTTTCGAGCCTCATCGATGCCAGCAGTGTCCTGGTCGACGCCTTGATCGTGCTCTGCACCTTTGGGCTCTCGAAGGACGAAGCCAACAGTCTCAGCATGAAGAAGACGTTCCCGACCCTCTATCGACTCGCCCCCATTCGCCTCATCATCCCCATCCAAGCCTCTCTCAACGTCTCCTTGCCCTCGGACGCCTCCCAGATGCTCATGCACAAGCCGTTTGCGGATCGGCTCGTCGTCTTCCAAAGTGCGTCGAAGTGTCTCTGCATCCGGTCCCCTTCGCTGATGCTTTGCCTCCTCGCAGAGTTTGACGACGTCGTTCAAGTCATGTCGTCGCTCCAGCGACCTCGCAAGATCTCTGTCTGGGGAGACGACGGCAACATTTACGGCTTTCTCTGCAAGCAGGGAGACGACCTTCGCAAGGACAGTCGACTCATGGAGTTCAACTCGTTCATCATCAAGCTCCTCAAGAAGGATTCCGAGGCGCGAAAGCGCAAGCTTGGTACGCACAGTCTCCCGCTTCGCCAACGAACTCGCCGCTCATTCCGGTGCCGTTCTCTCTAGCTATTCGCCCGTACTCCGTCGTCCCGCTGAACGAGAAGTGCGGACTGATCGAATGGGTCCCCAACATTGTCATCCTTCGCGGAATCCTCACCAAGGCGTATTTGGCACGAGGGATCCCGGCATGGGTGAGTTCCTCTTGCGACGCTCGCAGCGGAACTTTTGTTGACTTGAGATGCACGCAGAACAACGATCTCAAGGCTTTGACTGATTCGATTCGAATGAACGAGGAGACCGCTGGCGAGCGATTCGAGAAGGAAGTGATCGTCAAGTGAGTTTCGCAGCTGGTCGTGATCCCTCCACGTTGGCTAATTCTCCCTCGCAGGTACCCTCCTGTCTTCCACGAGTGGTTCCTCGAGACGTTCCCCGAGCCCTCGGCCTGGCTTCGAGCACGACTGGCGTACTCGCGCACGAACGCGGTCATGTGCATCGTCGGCTTCGTTCTCGGGTGCGTTCCTTCCTCTCGCTGGCGAATCACGCTAATCCTCGTTGCAGACTTGGAGATCGGCATTGCGAGAACATTCTCATTGACGAGACGAACGGCGACACGGTTCACGTCGACTTCAACTGCCTCTTTGACAAGGTCCGTCCTTTTGCTGTTCACGTCACGGTCGCAGAACACTGCTGACGAGACTGCAAACAGGGCCAGACGTTCGACATCAGGGAACGCATTCCTTTCCGCCTCACGAACAACATTATCGACGGGATGGGAGTCATGGGGGTCGAGGGTTCGTTCTCTCTCGCTTTCTTCGCTTGCGAACCGAGATTGACCCTTCCGCTTCGCAGGAGTCTACCGTCGCGCCGCTGAGATCACGCTTCGGGTCCTGCGCGACAGTCAAGACGGTCTCATGTCAGTTCTCGAGACTTTCCTCCACGATCCTCTCATCGAGTGGGACACGAGGAAGAAGGTGCGTCCCTCCTCTCCCGCCCTCAAGCGATTTCGACTCACCTCGCTCCCCACTCAGACGCGCGACAAGACTTCCGCTCTACAAGCCACTGCCGACTCGTTGCATCACGAAGCTCGCAAGCACCTCGAACCGGTTGGGGCCAAGCTGCGAGGACTGCAGGTCACGTCGGACAAGGACAGTCGCGGGGAGAAGGACGTCAGCGTCGGCGAGCAGGTCGAACGCTTGATTCGCGAGGCGAAGAGTCCCAAGAACCTGGGACTGATGTATGTTGGCTGGTAGGCTTTCCTCCTGTGCGCCTTCTGCCAGTCTGGTTCGCTGACCCTTCTCGCTCGCTCGCCCCCTCGCAGGTGTGCATGGTTTTGATCGCAATTCAAGCAGAGTTTCGCAAGCTTCCGTTTGTCTCGTCCGTCTCGTTCGTTGGGTTTCCAGTGTGTCTCGAAGAGCTTTTTGCGCTCGCGAGAGAAACAGGAAGTGCAAGTTCGCGCCGGAATGGATCGAGAGCGCGGCGACGTCTGATCTGGCGTCCCGCTGCTGTTTTCCTCCTGCCCTTCTGCAGCTCTCGAGCAGTCCTCTCTGTGACGCCTTCTCTCTCGCCATCACTCCCTCCTTCGTGGCCCCTCCCTCTTTGGCGGACGACCGGCCTCGACTTGCCGGCCTCACTCGTGATTCCGCTCCTCCTCCTCCTCCCGCCGCGATGACGACCCGCCACATCTCCTCTTCTCCAGCACCCTCGACAGCGCAAAACTCTCCCCGCGCACGCCACAACTCCCGCCCACTCCCCTTCACCATGGCTCTGCCCGCCCCCTACTCATTCCCCCCTGGCGCCGACGACCAGAGCATGCACAGCAGACCGCAAAGTCCGAGCTTCTGGAGGTCTACGGTCGTGGAGGTGCATTCGGTACTGTACGGTGGGAGGGGGAAGGATAGGGAGGAGATCTGCGAGTTGGTCAAGGAGGCGTACGAGGGTGGAGCGAGTGAGTCGGGCTGCGCTTTTGGAAGGGTGGCTGGCGTGAAGAGAGCTGACTGGAGTCCCTTTGCAGCGTTTGAGAACCCAGTGACGGTTGCGAAAGGACGCCAGCAGATCGCAGACGTCTTCTGCCTGCTTGGACTCGTGCCGGGCTCACTGTGGTCAGAGTTGGGTGACATCTGCGAGAGTCCGTCGTATGGTGCGTTCGTTCCTCCTTCAAGCTCTGCTTCTGATTGCTGACAAGTTGCGAACAGACGGTGGACGGCTCGTCGTCATGTCACACACGCTCCACATCTCTTTTCTCCCTTTCCTCGACCCGCACGCCGCCCCCGTCTCCTCGACTCTCCACCCCTCCCACCCCTTCTACACCTCCACACCTTCGACCCCTTTCCACCAGAACTCGCCAGGAGGAGTCCCCTTTGCTTTCAACCACCCCGCACCTTCCGAGAGCAAATGGCCCCTCGGAGTCCTCTTCAGCGCCCTCAGCCCCCGCACCGTCCTCTCGAGCCTGACGACGCTCCACCTCCGCCTTCACACACGACTCGTCTTCAACGAGCAAGGCAAGATCACGGCGCACGAGGACATGTACTCGCTCAAGGACATTGTCGAATCCCTCCCCCTCGTCGGCCACATCTACGCGCTGAACCGATCAGGACTCGGCGCGATCGCCTCCCTCGCTTCTCGGACGCTCTTCCGGAAATCGCGCGAAGTGCACCTCGAGGAGGAAGCGCGGGAACCTCTCCTCGCTGGGAGCGGAACGACGGCGGACAAGAGCCCGTTTGGACTCGGATCGCCGATGCAGACGAGGAAGAGTTCCATGTCGTACTTTCAGAGAGGGCTTACGCGGAGTACGGGGCTGGGGCTCGAGGGGGAGCTGCAGTTGCGGTTTGCGGGGCAGGATTCGAGGAGGGAAGGGGAGGTGTCGACGACGATGGACGTCGACAGCAATTGACGTGGACTGTAGAATCGTGTGTGTAGATTGATATTAACTTAGCACGCAAGGAAGCTGGCGTCGAGAGGAACACCACCGTGGAAAGCGTTGGACGAGCTCGCGCAGCCGGCCAGGCCAGAGTCAAACTCGGAGCTCCAGCAGTTCGCCTCCCTCCTCCAACACTCGACCTCCCCCTTCAGTACTTCAACACTCCTTTTCGACTCTTAGGTCCCACCCTTCCTCTGCCGCATGGAGTCACTCGGTCGCATAGGAGAGACCCTGCCCCCCGACGAGCTTGCCGAGAAGGAATTGCAGGCGGCGTTTCGAGGAGCAGCCCTCTCGCTCACAGGACTCTTCAAGATTGGCAAGAAGGCTACCAAGAAGGGTACGCTACTCTGTCCCGCTGTTGGGGGAACCGCCGTCGACGTGGACCCGTCAGCACGACCCCGTTATCGCTCAACCAGCTGACGACCTTCTCTCGACTCGCAGCGTACCTGGCAGGCAAGCGGGAAGCACTCTCGGACGTCCTCGAGTTCATCACCAGTCTCGACCACCCCGCTGCCGCGGGAGGTCCCCTCAACGCTGCCCGCTTGATCGACTACATCTGCGTAGGTGGACCCCACTGTCGCCACTCGTTTCGAGGAACTGACTCGACTCTCTCTCCTTTGCAGGCACGGCAGGAGACGCTCAAGGCAGAGGAGGAAGGCGAGGACGACGACGCCGAGACGACCCAGCCCGTTCGTCCCGCGACCGCTCACCAAGCCCACCCGTCCATGTTCCCCCCACGGCCCTCTACGACGCACCGATCCACCACGACCGCGCCCTCCTCCTCCTCCGCCCCACTCTCGACCCCCGTCTCAACCTCCACCGCCTCGACCTCCCACCTCCCCCGTACGCGCCCCGACGGGCCCCCTTCCACCTCTCCCACCGCCTCCCCCCCGCCTCATTTCGCCCCCCCCCTCCTCCCTCCCTCCCTCTCTACCTCCTCCTTCGGATTGAC
>JANGFH010000692.1:0-13081 GCA_025758715.1 Glaciozyma martinii | reverse complement strand
AGAAGAGATCTAGGTTCGAGACTTCTAGTGCGGCTCGCGGAGGGGAGGAGGGAACGTACCGAGTCTGGGAGGTCGTCGATCGTGCCGGCGAGGAGGAGGAGCTTGTTCTTCTGGCTCGAGCGGAAGGCTGCGTGAGAGCCGGATTAGCTTGAGTGATGGAAAAGAGGGAGGAAAGGACGTACCAGGGCAAGCGAGGGCGGAATCGAGCTGCGTTCGGAGATTCGTCTCGTGAGCAAGCTGTCTCGCAGGGAACACGAAAAGACGCACGAGAATGTTGAGGACGCTTTCGTAGTCTTTGGAGCTCTTGAACTTGTCCTTGCGAGCGAGAGGGGCAACGAGAGAAGCTAGAAAGGATCGACGGTGAAGTGACACGAGGAGCGACGAGCGAGGAGAGCGCACCTTCGACCGTGCTGAAGATGCAAGCAGTGATCTTTTCCGAGTAGACTTCGGGCTGATGCCAGGGAAACTGCGTGAGGGACGTCAGCGATATGCACGAAGAGGATTGCGCGGTTCGACCGACCTTGATGAGAATCGTCGCAACTTGGAGGAACGCGCGCTCGGGAGCTTTGATGGCGTGAGGAGTCTGCGAGAGTCGAGTTCGTCAGCAAGGTCGTGGTCGAAAACGAACCAGGAAAGCTCACCTCGAGACGACAGAGCTCGACGAGTCCCTCGAGGTCCGCGGTAGTGATGAGCAGTCCCTCGCTGCCAGGATCAGCAGCGTCGACGCTGTCGAATCCAGCCTCCCAAGCGGGGAAGATCTGAGGGCCAAGATCGTCATGACCGCTCGACGACCAAAGAGATAGCGAAGACGACTGACGTTCTCGAGGAGCTCCGTCTGACTGGAGAGGACGACCGAGATCGGCCGTCCTTGGATCGTCTTTCCGTTCTTGAGGCGGACGAGAGACTGAGCAGCAGCGAGGGTAGGAAGCTCAACGTAGAGGTTGTTGAGAGTTCGGCAGTCGTGACTGCGGCGGATGTCAGCGACCTGGAGGGAGCTTGCGAAGCGAGCGACGAACCGGTTGCAGAGGATGTGGACGGAGAGAGCCTGCGTCTCGCTCGGGATCGTCGAGACCGACGAGGGGATCCAGGCAGTCACTTCGGCGATGGTGAGGTCCCAGGGGATCTACGAAACGAGATCAGCTTTTGACTTGGTGGGGAGGAGCGAGAAGAACGGACGTTGTCGACTCGCACGACGTGCCAGGCTTGCGGTTGAGGGATCTCACTCGTCGACGGGGAGCTGCGAATCAGGAAGCAAGATTAGCAACCCGCTGCAAGAAACGCACGAGAGTAACTCACGCAAAGCTCGAGCTCTTCCTGCCACTGCTCTCCGGGGTCGTCCCAGGCGTCGAGAACGACTCGCTCCAATCGAGCTTGCGGAACGGCGACAACCCCGGAATTGTCTCTGGCGTCCCAAACTGCAGGATCCTAGCCCCCTTCTTCGGAGTCCTCATCTCCTCCCCCTTCCCACCCTCGACGAATTTGACTCCGCGGAAGCTCGTCGTCTCCCTCCCGCACGCGAAGCAGTGGGGCTCGCGGGGAGGGTCGTTGCTGACCGCGTTGACGAGGGTGTTGAGGCAGGCTGGGCAGAGGAGGTGGTCGCAGGAGAGGATGATGTAGGACGTCGTGGAGAGGGAGGGGTCGGTCCCGCACGAGGAGCAAGGGGTGAGCGGGAGGAGGGCGGTGGCGAGAAGATTCGGCTGCTTCAGGATCGGCTTGCAGTTGCTCCAGTTTTCCGATTCGAGACCTGCGAGGGGTGCGTTATGGGGAGGGAGCTGATACTTGGGCGAGAGGAAGGGGCTGAAGCGACTGGTGCGCTGCGACTCGGAGGAGAGGTGGTGCTTAAGAGGGTCATCGTCGTTCGAGTTGGAAAGGCTTTCGACGGAAGAAGAGCTGTCGTTCGAGAGGTCGAGAGCTGGGATCTTGTCGTCCTGCTGGTGAGCCATCCGAGAGGCGAGGAAGCGCTCGAGCGTCGGTGGCGGGGTCGCTCGCGAGCTGAGTCCTACGAGGTGCGGAGTAGTCGGAGCTGTGCAGATGGTAAGTTCAGCGCAGGAGAGAGTGCGAGCAGGCAGCCAGACTCACCCGTCGTCCGGAGCGAGGTCGAGGTCGATCTCGAGCTCGTGCGGGTCCAGAGCTGCTGAGGAGGTTTGTACGCCCCGATCCTCCTGGGATTGCTCGGAGGACTCGGGGAGGTTGCTTGGTACGAGTAGCTGCGCATCCTTGCGAGTAGAGTGAGGGTAGGTGGCGTGTCGAGGACGAGTGAGGTCGAGGTGAAGCTCCCGAGTGGTGAGGAGACGAGTGAGGTGGGTGCAGGTGTGAGCTAGTCGAGATGGAGGGAAGCTTCCAGTTGAGCTTCCAGAGACGCGTGAGGGGTAGCAAGCGAAGGAGGAACCAGGAGAGGAACTGGACGTCGTCCACCAGATCCAGTCAGGCTGCTCCGCGCGCACTTTCTGCTTCCTCGTCCCCATCCTGCTGCTGTTCCTCCACCTCCCCAATTTTCCACGGTCCCAGGTCTCAAACAAAGCACAAAACGAGACTGACAATGCATGCGAAAAACAACAACCTTCTCCTCGCTCAATCGAACGTCAAGTCGATCACGACTGGCGGTCCCTTCTCCTTCTTGACGACTTTCTCCCTCTTGACCTTCTTCCTGGCTCCGTCCTCCTCGTCATCGCTCAGCTCCAACACGATCGTCCCTGCGTTCCCACTCGCACGAGACTTGTCGTCCTTCTCCTTCTTGACCCTCTCGCCGCTCCCACACCCGCTCGCGACAGCTCCAATCTCGGTCTGCAGGTCGTTCAACTCCTCCATCGCAGCATTGGGGTCGAAAGCCCGGACTGGTGGAGGTCGAGGCAGCTGAGGAGGGAGAGCGAGTTTGCGCTTCGAGGATTTCGAGGACTTGGAGGAGGGAGGGGGCAAGTAAGAGGGGAAGGGCGTGGTGGGAGGTTTGACTTCGATGCCTTCGCGGAGTTCGAGGAGAGCTGGTGGGATGAGTTAGTGGTGGGATGAGTTAGTGGTGGGATGAGAAAGGGCAGGAGAGGAGACGAACTGGCACTGCGGTAGAGGAAGACGATCTCCTGGAAAGGACGCGTCTCGCGACTAACAAAGCCCGCAGTGTGTCTCGGCGCTTTCCTGGCTCGAGAGTCTCCAAACCTGGCCGTAACGGTGAGCTGGGGCTGAGAAGGAGGGAGAGGAGAGCTCACGTCGTCGTCTCGCTAGCCGCCTTCTTCACCTTCTCGTGCACCTTGACTTGAGAGGTCGTAGCGGCAGCTTTGCCGGTCGTCCTTTGGATAGCCAACACTGATGGACCGAGGACGCCACGCGTGAAGACGACGCGAATCTCTCCCAGCGCCTTGACGACATGCTCGTCGGTCGTGAGAGCTCCTTCGTCGTCCGAATCTGCACGCTGGAATCAGCTCCCTCCTCGTCCCCTCAGGCAAACTACCCACCTCCGACCTGGAGCCGCGTAAAGACAAAGGGGGAGACCGTAGTCCTGTCGGCGCTCAGCGTCCCCTCGCAATGCTTGAGCTTGTGCGCCCGCCCCTTTCGGACGTGAGCCGTGTCGACCTGCTTTCCATCCACCATGACTTTCACGTGGATGTCCACGCCTGGATCGCCCTTGGTGCCGTACGAGAGCTTCCATTCTTGTCGTGGAGTCGACTCCACGAAGACGCCCGTGGTGGTCCCGGAAGTGGTGGGCTTGAACTCGGGAAGGGCGAGCCCTCCGACTGAGAGAAAGGCAAAGACTGAGCTGCCAGAGCCTTGAGGAGCGTCAGGCATTGCTGGGGACGGGTCGAAGCTCGAAAGAGGAGAAGCAGCCCCCCGACTCTCGTCCTCCTACTCACCGCTCGCGGATCTCGACGCTCGACGAGCAACTCTAGGACACGCTCCACCAGGTAGGACTGCTCAAGCCAAAGCGCAGGCCGCAGGGACGCAGCACTCACGACCTACCTCTCCGCGCAGCCCGCTTCCTCGACTCGACTCCCCAGCTCACACACCTCTCCGCCCCCGTCAATCCTCTCACGAACGAACTCGATGGACGCAACCACGGGACCGAACGACGAAGCGCGAGCTCTTTCGGAGGAAGGGCGTGCAGGTGCTGCTCCTGCCGTGGCGGGGCCACCGCCCGCCGAGGAGGGACAGGAGGGACAGGACGAGATCGAAGACGAGGACGAGGACGAGGACGAAGGCTACGGCTCAGACGCTTTCGAGGGGTACGATTCGGACGCTGGGTTCGAGGAGGTCGGTCCTGCTGAGGCGAAAGACGTCGCGACGGCGCTCGAAGCGTTTCGACAGGAGCAGGGTTGGGTCGACAAGGGAGGCGAGCCGGAGCCTCCGCTGGACCTCAAGAACTCTACCCCCATTCCTTATCAGCGCCAGGATCTTTCCGCCCCTCCCGCGACACTCGCCTTCCTCCGCCTCCCAGCTCTCGTCGCCGAGCTCGTCTCCGACCCCTCCCTCTCCCACTCGGACCTTCGCTCCCTCGCCCTCGTCGCATCTCCTTTCGTCCATCCGGTCCAGAAGCAGCTCTTCCGACATCTTCAGATCAATACCCCTTCCCAATCCGGTCGCCTCCTCGAAGTGCTCGCTTCCCATACCGAGCTTGCGGAGCTGAGCCACTCGATGGACCTGGCGCTCGGCAACTTCAGGGCGACGCTCAAGCCTTTCCCACTGCTCCAGGCTACCATCGAAAGCCTGCGGGAGCTGCAAGATTTCTCGGGAGATCGCGAATGGGAGGACGAGGGCCGCCGACGGCTAGGGAGCGCTGCGACGGGGGAAGAGCTCGCGAAGCTTTGGATGGACGACATCTGTGACGGCGTCCTGCGCGACTTTTCGAACGAAGACTTTAGGGATGCAGAAAATCATCTCGACGCCATCTACGGTCGCTACCCTTTCGTCGGGACGTCGTCGCGCAACTTCCTGACCTACCACGCCAACTTCGTCAGCAGCCTCTCCTTCCTCTCGAAGCCAACCTCCGTCAAGCTTTCCTTCCCAGCCTCGACCGTCCCCTCTCTCTTCCTCCCCCACCTCTCCTCCTCTCTTACCTCTCTCACGATTCGCCACCCGATCGACAGCTCCCAGTCGCAGCAGCTCTCTGGCTGGCCCACCTACACCCTCTACAGCGAGCGCTCGCGCGTTGCTCTCTCCGCTGGGGCCGACTTGACGATCTCGAGCGTCGCGAGCACGCTGCGTACTCTCGACCTGCGGAACCTCACCCTCGTCACCGACGGAGAGTGCAACCAGCCCGCCAAGTGGCAGCTCGAGGAATGCCGCCTCGACAGGGTTAGCGTCGAGAGTCTCGAGGTCGGCTGGTACGGGGCGGAGGATCAGTGGAGGAGGGAGAAAACGGAGGAGGTGGAGACCGAGGAGACCGACGCGCGCGGGTTGCTGGGATGGGGAGGATGGGGGGGACGAGTAGGATGGGGAGTCGAGAGCGACGCCAACACCGCTGCGAATCCTTCCGCCGAACAGGTCGCTTCCACCTCCATCGACGCAGACTACCGTCCACCACGGCTCGTCAACGGCGACGACGAGATCCCTGCCCTCGTCCCATACGAACCTCTCTCCGACCTTCACCCTTCCTCGCCCGAATCGCACCGCGCCATGCTCGACCGCGTGCTCTCCCTCAACGAGCCCAACAACCTCCCCCCCTCTTCCTCCCCTCCTCCTCTCCAGAGCTCCCCCACCCCGCGCCCCCTCCTTTCCCTCAATCTCTTCCTCGGTCCAGCGCACAACTCTCTCCGCAGCCTTTTCCTCGACTCGATCACCGCCTTCTCCGACGAATCGATCCTCGACGCCCTCGCTGCGCACGCCGGGACGCTCGAATGGCTGTCGATCACGAGGAGCGATTCCGAGTGGCAGCCGACGAGGAGTTGGAAGGTCGGTGAGGCGAGGCCGACGGCGATAGAGGGGGAGGGGAAGCGCGAGGTTTCGTACTTTGCGAAAGTGTTGAGGAGGTGCGGAGCGCTCAAAGTGGTTAGGCTCGGGGACGAGGAGGGGGTGCCGAGCTGGGATGCCGATGTCGTCGATGCGCTTGCGAAGGGGGGCGCGAAGTTGGAGTGGGTTTCGTTGAGGTTGAGGGCGGATGGGAGGAGCGGGAAGGAGTGGGACGAGTGGGAGGCGAGCGCGTTGAGGCTGGAAGGGGGTGAAGCTGGGACCGTCAGTGTCATTTGGGAGGAGGAGGGGGAGAGGCACGAGGTGGAGGGGAGCAAGGAGGGTCAGTGCTTGAGCTGGGAATTTGTCGCTTGATCTGTCCTCGCCGTCGACTCTCTGAGAGAGCGGGAGTTCGATCACCAACAGCAACGCAGGTCCGCTAGACCTAACCTCGAGAAAGGCCGCAAAGGACGCGAAGTGCCTCCGTCCGCGAGCCAAGGTGTTCGTTCTGCTCGTCGGAGCCTGCCTTGTGAGTACCATCCCACCGCAGGCTGCGGTGCCAGATCTCAAGCTCGTCGACTCGCGCCAGGGCTGACTGGATGAACAGCGCAAGTCGGTCCAGCAGCAGCTCTCCAGGCTGGGGCAACAGAAGCAAGAGGTCCTTCGTCAGTGCTAGTCCCCGTCCTGGCGCCTTCAGCTCCCCCGTCCTCTCCTTCTTCTCCACCCGACTCGGTATCGCCCTTCTCTCCATTACCCTCACCCTTCTCGTCACCCGCCTCCTCTCTCCCTCCGCCGGTGGCACCCTCGTCACCTCCTACAACCTCACGCCACTCGTAGCCTCTCCTCGAGGTCACCTCGCCGCGAACCAGAAGATCCTCGTCCTCACGCCGCTCAAGGATGGCGGACCATGGCTGGACGAGTACTTTGACAACCTCGACCATCTCTCGTACCCGCCCCATCTTATCTCGCTCGGGTTCCTCGTCTCCGACTCGACGGACGACACAATGTCGAAGCTCAAGGCGCATGCAGCACGATTGGCGAAGCGGCCAAAGTCGCGGCAGTACGATACTATCACCATGTGCGTTTAGGAGCTGCGGGGGAGAGGAGGGAGGAGCTGATGCCAGGCGTGCAGACTGCAACGCGACTTTCATTTCAACCTCGCCTCTGAAGCACGGCACGGCTTCGAGGGCCAGCCCGTTCGGAGGGCGTTCATCGCACGCGCGAGGAACTACCTCCTTACTGGAGCTCTGCGTCACGATCATGCCTGGGTGCTTTGGCTGGACGTGGACGTCGTGCGGTATGACGGCGACATCCTCATGGATTTGATGGGCGTCAACAAGGATATCGTCGTGCCAAACACGCTCTGGCACCAGGAGAAGAGCTGGGAGTTTTGGGTGAGTCCCGCTGTGGAGTCGAAATGGAGGGACGGTGCTGATGTCGCTCGCAGGGATTCGACCGCAACAACTGGGCCGAAACGGAGGAGAGCCTCGCGCTGATTGCGAAGCTGGGTCCGGATATCCTCCTCGTTGAAGGTATGTTTCAGTCGTCGAGGTGGAGGGGAAATAGGAGCTGACGTCGAACGCAGGGTATCGGGAACTCCACACTGCGCGATCGCATCTCGTCGACATGCCGACTCATCTCGGACTTGCGGACGTCCCGCTCGACGGTATCGGATGCACCTTCACGCTCGTCAAGGCGCACGTTCATCGCGAGGGAGTTACGTTCCCCACCTACGTTTTCGAGAACCAGGTGCGTTGTCCTACTCGTTCTCCCGGTGCAGCAAACTGACCCCTCTCGATGGCAGATTGAGACGGAGGGATTGGCAAAGGTCGCAAAGAAGGCTGGATTCGACGTCGTGGGAGTTCCAGGCGTGCTAGTCTTCCACGCGCAGAATCATTGAGCTGGAGCGAGAGAGGAGGATTACGTTTAGACTCGGTGAGCGACTCTCTCCACTCTCTGCGAAACTCGCTGACCGCTCCCCCCAGTGTATACGCAAGATACCCCATCCATAGATACCCCAGCGAGCCACCGGAAGGAGCAAGCAAAATGCATTTCTCAATCGGAATCGACGATGTCGTCCTCGGGATCGTAAAGCTTCTCCGCCTCGTCCCTCTCCTCCTCCTCGACCTCCATCTCGGCATCACTGCTCCCCCCTTTCTCCTCCTCCTGCTCCTCCATCTCGTAATCCTCCACCTCCTTCTCCCCCAACGGCTCCCCGGTGATCCCTTGCGCCCCCTTCCCGAGTACAGGCGGGAACGTCGCCAACTCCTCAACAAAGCTCTTGGTCCCTGCTCCCATCATTAGCTCCCTTCCCACCCACCTCGCAAAAGAAGGACGACTCACCTCTCCCCGCTCTCCTCCCCCTCTCAATCGCCCCCGCATACGCCACCACCTCTGTCCCCAAACTCCTCCTGCCCCTCTGTCCACCCCCTCCACCTCCCTCAAACGGAGGAACGACAGCCCACCCCTCCCTCCTCCTCCCCATCTCCTCAATCCCCTCCTCATTCGCCCTCTGCTCCCTGAGCTTCTCCCACAGATCCGCCTTCCGCATGACATGCTTCCGATGTGGGACGGGGGAGGGAAGGCAGAGGAGAGTCGAGCGGACAGAGACGTTGAACGAGTATTGCGAGGTGAGAGGAGCGCGACGGAGCCAGTCGTCCCCTTCCATCCGCATGAGGGAATCGGCGCAGCTCATCCCCTCGATGATGGAGGAGCATTCCTCGATCTCGTTCGTGAAGGGCGTGTAGTTGTGGTGGATGTACGAGAGGAAGATGTCCGAGTCGATCGGGGCTTCGGCGAAGAGGACCTGCGTTGGGATTCGTCAGAGAGAGTAGCGAGCAAGGAGGGCGGAGAACGCACGTCGGGGTTGACTTTCGACGGAAGGCGAGTCCATTCGTCGCGGAGGTGTTTTGGGAGCTTGTTGTACGGCTTGTTGGGAGCGATGCCGGGGCGGTTGAGGTCCTTCTTGTCGTCGGCTTCGTTCTGACCCCAGCCTGCGCGTACAGACGAAGATGAGCGACCAGGAGGGTAGAAAGTGGGGCGAGAACGCACGTTTCGAGTAGAGGACCTTGCCGAGGGCGTGGAAGATGAAGAGCGAGCTCTCCCTGGACGTGACAAACTGGAGACTTCAATCGCAGAACCGTCAGTTGGGCTTCGCTCAGCACGAACGCCGCAAACTCACAGCTTCTTGACCTGCACCTCGCTAGCTCCCTTCACCTCGCTGCCATCGCTCTTGCGCTTCCTCCCCTTCTTGACTTCTCCGGCGGCCAAACTCGTCACCCCAGCCAGCTCGGGATTGCTCGACAGGAACTGGAGGCTCATGAGGGCGGAGCGGATGTCGCCGTTCGAGTGGGCGATGATGAGTTCGAGGGTTTTGTCGGACGGACGCGAGGAAGCAGGGAAGGGCGAGGAGGACGAGGAGGAGTAGATCCGGTCGAGGACTTTCGAGAGAGCCTTCTTCATGATCGTGACTGCGATGGGATTGAATCTGCGCGAATGAGCGACGTTCCGCAGACGAGAGAGTGGAACTCACGAGATCTCCCTGCACCCAGGCGAATGCAGTACCTCGACTCCGCACACGCTCCTCGAATCAACGCTGTCCTCCCTCCCTCCGCCTCCGCCACCCGTGCTCTCCGCATCCATCCCCACTCCAGGCCTCGAAAGCGCCTCGCTAACAATTACGACGAGCGGGCACGTTACTCGAGGCGACGCGAGGTACTGCATCAGAGCGGATTGGAGGGCGAGCTTGGTGGGGTAGTGCGAGGTGTTGGGGAGGTCTTCGAGGAGGATGAGTCGCTTGAAGCGGGTCGAGGGGAGTGGTGCGAAAGACGTGGAGGAAAAGGAGGGGGACGCGGTAGGAGGAAGATCGGGGTCGGGACCGAGAGCGAGGGCGGGGGCCATGCCGGCTCGAGAGAGGAAGTTGGTGAATTGGTGGATCATGGACTCGCGGCCTGCGTTCTTCGGATCAGCGGCCGGCTCGCTTCGTAGAACCAAGGAACGAGCTCACTGTCGTCCACTGCAAACGTGAGGTTGCTGCCGTTGCGGTACTCGAGAATCTCGACATCGAGCTCGTCGGCGAGGACGCGAAGAGTGGTCGTCTTTGCAGCTCCAGAGGGGCCAGAGAGGACGAGCAGTCGACGGTACTTCTCCAGCTTGGGGTTGTACGCCTCTTGGAGCCAGTTGAACACGTCCGTGACCTTCTTGGGGTGCACTCCGAGCTCGTCCTGCGTCCGGGGTTAGCTGGTCCCTCGCCTCCTCTGCCAGCTCGAAACGCACCCTGTCTGCAGGCCCGAAGCGATCCACCCATAGTCCCTGATCCACTGACTCCTCCGCAGCTTCTGCAAACTCGTCAGCGCCTCCCTTCCCAGTGGCGAGAGACCCCGGCTCACCCAACTCGACCACTTTCGCCTTGCCCTTGACATCCTTCGCCCCAGGCGTAGATCTCGGCGTAGCCTTCTTGGTGCTAGGAGGACTTGGTGCGCTGACCGTGAGCTTGGGAAGGAAGGAGGAGATGCTGAACTGTGGCTGGGAGAGGAGAGGAAGCGCGTGAGCTCGCAGGCTGGCAGCTGCTCGCGTGGACGGAGCGACTGACCTGAGTGCTGAGCGGCTTGAGATCTGACGACTTGGGCTTCTTCGCAGGGCGTGGTTCTGCCTTCTTGGGCGCCATCGTGCGGTTGGTTGGAGCCAAACCAGGTCACGTCCGAAGTTCTTCGCGTCGCGTTCCTCTTTCTCCTCCCCGCGCCTCGATCTACCGCCCGAATCGGAACTCTGCTCGCATGGCTCCAAAGATTGCTCCAGTTGGGTTCCTCTCGTGCGCCGCTTGCGGGACTGGAGAGCCGGCCCTTGCACCGTACGGACTCCTCAAGTGCGGAGTGTGTGGTGTCGTCTGGTACTGCAACGCTACCTGCCGTCCGTCCACCTGTGACCTGCCGCAGCTGGGAATAGCTAACGAGCTTTGATCTACAGAACGCGCCGATTGGAAGCGTCACAAGGTGCGCCTTCCCTGTCCCATCTCGGGCTGCTCCCCAGCTGATCCCTTTCCCTCAGGTCGACTGCCAGCGAGGAGAGAAGGTCTCGCGCACCATCGGAGAGTTTGGTTAGTCCCTTCTCCCTCTGTCTTTCCCTACTAACGCTCAAACGACAGCTCTCTCCAAGCCTCGCGTCGCCGAAGCCTTTGCATTGATTGGCCCCTGGGTCGAATCCATCACTGCCGAACTCCTCATCGCTGTCCACTCCGCCTACCGCATCCACGACACTCCCTCTCCCCTTCTACACCACGACCACATCGCGTCCATCGAGCTGCAGTTCTTCCCCAACGTCAAGAACCCTCGGCACCAATTCGTCCTCCTCAACGCCAGCCTGCTCACGCACGTCGAGGGCGCGATGATGTACTACAGTCGCGGGGGGAAGGACCCCAAGTTCCTCGAGGGAATCACGCAGGAGGGATTGGACAAGAAGCATGGGTGCTCGACGAGGCCGAAGAGCGATATCCGTTCGGGGCTGCTCATTAGCAGGTTGTTTGCGGCCGAGGACGCGGGGACCAAGGTCGATCAATGGAGTATTGGATTGATGCCGGTGCCGTTTCCGGCGGAGACGGGGATGCCGATGGAGGAGGATTGGGCCGAGATTTTGAAGGTGCGTTCGTGCGAGGGTTCGAGGGAGGGGGGAGCTGACGGCTGGGACTGCAGAAAAACTTGAATGGTCCTGTCAAGTCGTGGTCTACTTTGAAGAGGGAAGCTTTCACGAGGTCTCGCAGCCCCAAGCGCGCGCCGTCGCCGAAGAAGCCTCCGACGGCCAAGGTCGAGGAGAAGCCTGGTGCGTTCTTCTGCTCCCTCCTCGATGAGCCCGAGCCTGACTTTCTTCCCCTCCTGCAGAAGTTGTCTCTGAGCCTGTCCCTGCGCAAAAGAAGAAGAAGAACAAGAAGAAGAAGAGCAAGAGCAAGGGAGCCGAGGTCGAATCGGGATTGGAGAAGACCTTCGAGGAGCTCGAGTGAGGAACTCTCTTCACGCCCTGCAGAACGCTTGCTGATTCCTTCGCAGGCTTGACTGAGGGTACTCGAGAGCCTCAAGCCTTCCCCTCAGCACTTGTCTATCGCATCGCATCCACCGTTTGCAATTACAGAGCTCGCACGCGGCAGTTCTGTAGTCGTCCTTCTGCTCGCCTCTCTGCTCTCGCCCTTCGATCGTGCCGCCTGCAATCGAGTCAAGCGTGTCGGTTCCATACTGCATGAGTCGGTCTCAAATGCGTGACGTGGCCAGAAGCACGCCAACTTCGCACGCTCGAAGCAGAAGAAGATGCCCCGAGGAGCAGTGAAGCTCTTGCGAGCGAGCCGCAAACGCAGGAGCAGATCCACACCTCGCTCTCCCATCTACTCGACCACCTTTCTTGTCCATCAAAAGGTGCCACCTCCCACCACAATCCCGAACGCTTCCCCGAGCCCCTTCGCTCCAAGCCAATCCCTCACATCCCCCATCTCCCCCCTGTTCCCTCTCGCTCCGCCCTTGCCCACAAGATGGGTAATCTCCTCCATCCCCCCAAAGACGCGTTCTCCAGCTCCTCCCAGCGTCTCCCGATGTCGCTCAGAGACCTTCTTCTGGAAAGAAGGGATGTCGGCCCAGGAGACGGACTTGATGTCGCCCATGTACGCATCGATCTTGGTGGGCGTCCCCTCGAGACAGAGGAGGGCGGGCTTGCCTGCGCCGGACGGGTGATCAGCTCCCTCCCCCTTCCACACGAGCAAGAAACCTACCAGCGAGCACGAAGCCTGTGATTCCCCACTCGGGTGCCCAGTTGACGATGTCGTCCCTCTTCTGCCGCGTAGAGAGCGAAGGGAACCAGTACCACGCCCGTACGAGCTCCTCGTCCTCCACCGCTTCCACCTCGACCTGTCGCAAAGGGAAGTACGCCGGCGCGTTCTCCCGCAGCCATTCCACTGCGTCCAATACCAGCTCCGTCCCCTCTATCGTTCCCGTCGCCGAAGCTGCTAGGGCCTCGGAGAGCTCCGTGTGAGCGGCGCGGGAGAGCCAGGATGGTTGATGGAGGGTCAGGAGGGGAGTTGGCGGAGAGGAGAGGGGGAGAGTGATGCTGAGGGTGATTTCGTAGGGCGGTTCATCGGGGGGTGGAGGGAGGGAGAGGAGGAGGGTGAAGGATAAGGAGGCGGGGAGGGTGCTGGCGGTGAGGAAGGGTCGGAGGGAGGGGAGGACGAGAGCGG
>JANGFH010000691.1:0-13499 GCA_025758715.1 Glaciozyma martinii | reverse complement strand
TCTCCCCTTCCCAATCGCTAGTCACCGTAGCCCTTTCTCAGTACCTTGTTCACGGCTGGATCTCAACGAATGAATGCGTTTCGTGCTGTCAACTGGGTCGTCGGGAGAGCGAGAGAACCGAGAGGGCAGCAGCAGCTTCTTCCTTCGGGCGTTTGCCGCTGCGAAGACCACGCTTCTTCACGCGCGAGGGTAGAGGTCCACAGCAGGAGCGCATTGACAGCAAGAAGGTCAACCGCCGGTGGATCTCTCGCCCTTCTCTCGAGCTTCTTCCCCAACTTCATTTCAGGCGAAATTGCGGCAGGGGTTGACGATGTTGTTGCGATGTAGCACTTGTAATTCTATACGACCCGAGCTGCTGGACAGGGGGCCCATCCCTCGACCTGCTTCGACGCCTTGCAAAAGTCGTCCGTGAGGTGCTCGTCCAGCGAACCCACGAGTTCACTCCGCAGTGTGGGCGAGAACGCTCTCTCCCCCAAGGAAGAGCGCCGTGTTGAACACCGACAGCAGAGAGCAAATCGCAAAGTTTGTGACTGTCCACCAAGCCTCGTTAGTCAAGGCTTGCTTGCGAAGCCGAAAGCACGTACTCGATGATCCAATCTCAAGCCATGAGCCCTCGTCGGTGACGAGGAAGAAGAAGTTGATAGTGAGAACGTCGGAGAGCGTCGATGCGATGATGAAGAGTGCGAATGGGGGTAGGCGGAGTCGATGGTTGAGTACGCTGGTGACGGCGGACAGCGCCACAAAGGGGATGAGGAGCTTGAAGAGCAGCAGAAGTGCCTTGAAGAAGGAGTTTGTTAGCAATCTCCAGAACCCAGGATAGCAGGAGGGACGAACCATCGGGAATGGTGCAAAGACAGGAATCAGGCGATACACTGGCTCGAGGTAGAACTGCGAGAATGTCAGCGACGAGGCCTGCTGAGCTGGAGGAGATGGGACTCACAGAACTAATCGAAGCCACATTCCCAACCCCAAAGAACGCCACGTGAAGGAAGGTGAGGAAGAAGAGGGCGATCCTGAGATGCTCCGCCTCGATACGTCCCTTCGTCGATGGCCTCGCCTCAGCGAGCCGGCATTCGACAAAAATCCAAAGACAAAGCGTCGTAGAGAACGCTGCGAAGAATAGAGCCTCGTACGAGAGGCTGAGGATGATGAAGACCGGCGCGAAGGCGAAGCTGCGAAGGTGGTTCGTGAGCGTCGTTCTTGGAGCGAGAGTGCGAAGGGTGGACTCACAGAAGGACGAGAAGCCGCTCGAAGAATGGCTGACCTCGAGGCCGACCATGGAGAACAGGTACCAGTGTCGCAGACACTGCAGACACAGTCGTCAGCTTGAGCGCGGGGAGCGAGGCTCCTTAACTCACCTAAAATGACCCATCCAGCGACCTGATTCAAGAAAGGAAGGCCCATCTTTTCCTGGAGGCTTCGCGCTGAGCTCCAGGTCACGACCATGCTTGCGGCGGTCAGAAGTAGCTGCGAGAACCAAGTCAGCTTCGCGCTCGAATCAAGCCGTGTCGTTGTGCCCACCTCGACCCCAAGGAGACGTCGTGTGCGTGCGAGTGTAGCCGAAGGTACAGGCACCTTGCCTGCAGTCTGGATCCCCGCGCTTTTGATTCGAGAAGATGCGAGCCATGCCATTGCGAAGAAGCTGAGTCCTCCAGCCATTCTGCGTCGAGCGAGCATCAGTGCGAGTATGAAGCGCACTCGAACGACAGACACTCACACGACAGGTAGACTTTCGCCCTTCTCAACCGGCAGGGCAGGAAATACTGCCAGCACGACGCAGGAGAGAGCCCACCCGATGAGGAGGCTCGCGTTCTTCCCGCGGAACGACCGCTCCATCCCCAGCATCGGCCACAATACTCCCATTCCCAGCAGGATTCCCGTAAAGACGAGCCTCGTCGAGTATCCAGCCACCATGAGCTCGAGCACGCCGACGACGAGGATCGAGCCGGCGGCGATGGCCCAGGTCGAGCGTGCTCGTCCAACGGCGAAGGCGAGGTGGAAGGGCCAGGGATCCCGTAGGACTGTCGTCCAGAAGAAGCAAGGAAAGGCGGCGTAGACGTAGTAGCTGATCGGTGATCTCTCGATGGCGAATCGACTGGCGAGAGCTGCGAACGCTGAGAAGCCGAGGACGGGGATGGTGATGCTGGGAGTAGGGTGGCTTGCTGGCTTGCTGAAGACGTGCGTGCGGAGGACGAAGTCGGCAGAGAACGCCATGAATCCGAGGTAGCCAATGGCGACGAGTGAGCGAAGGATGAGCCAGTCGTAGCTGGCGAGCAAGGGTCATCAGTGCTGCACCGCGAGGAGGATGGCTCGACTTACGTTTGGAAGTATCTCAGACCGTCGCGGCCGATATGAACGAGATCTACGCTCAGTCTCTGAGCTTCCTCGTAGGCGCCGGCGTCGATCGAACTCTGGATGACTGCTTGATGGGAGGCGACGGACTTGGTACCAGTCGCAGCTGAATCGACGAGCCCAGGGAAGGGAAGAAAGGCGATGGCGTGAGCTTCCTTCGAGTCTGTCACCAGGTCAGCAGAGCAATGGGAGGGAACGGGGACAGAGTACGAACCACTTCGAACTGAGAACTCGGCGAGGATCTGGTTCGCGTTGGCAAAAGCTGCCCGAGCTTTAAACGATGGCGATGCCTTGAGGTAGTCGAGAGGAACACGACCGGCGGAGTTGGCAGGAATCGGGATCCCAGCGAGGATGGACTGCGTCGGGATTTCAATCAGCGAGCGTCGCAAGGCGCAGAAGGAAAGAAACGCACCATAAGTCCCGCGACGTCGACCTGCTCGACATCCCTCCTCTTCCCCTCCAATCCCCAGGCCTCGGAATACTCATCATTCCCTCCCTTCGCAAGCCCCGCTCCGATCCCCGCTCCCCAAGCCACCAAAGGCGTCCTCGTGTTGTCCGGCTCGCCATCTCCATGGTTCCCCTTGCTGCTCATCCCATGATCCGCCGTGAAGACGAACGCCGTCTCGTCGTCCCCGAAGAACTCGCTCAGCAGCTTGACAGTCTGCTCTACGACGTAATCGACGACACGAATGTTGCGATGGTACTCTGGTCCATGCGGTCGGTACGAGTGACCGGTCGAGTCGCAGCCGAGGAGGTGGAGGAAGAGAACAGTCCCAGGAGCGCGAAGATTTGAGTCGAGAGAAGGGGAGGTCGTCGCGTTGGCGAGGAGGACTTTGAGCTGGTCCAGGACCCAGAGGTCGAGGTGGACGGCGTCGGCGGAGAAGTCCTCGGCTTCGGCGCCGTAGCTCCACGTCTTGACAGACGAGGGATCCGCTGCTCCCTCCTTGAACATGGGAAGAATGTCGGGCGATCCAAACGAGTAGACGTGCGACGACTGGTTGAAGACGGAATCGAACGCCACGGGGTTGACCTGCCATCCTCTTGTCACCGCGCTGACATCCTCGTGCATTCCTCCGATCAAAGCGACGTGTCCTGGCCGACTCTCGGTCGGTACGCGCGTATGGGAGACGCCCCATTCCGCAACGCCAGACTGGATCAAGCTCCGGATGAAGGGTGCAGGAGAGGTCGAGTGGGCGGAGGTGTGGAAGTCGTCTGGGTCGCCTAGGACGGGGGGGAGAGGCTGGGAGGAGGGGAAAGGCGGCGAGGGGTACTGCTGAAAGAGCTTGTCTGCTCGTAGGCCGTCGCCTGCGCTCCTCATCGTCAGCTCCTTCCTCCCCTTCCTCCAGAGCTACTTACCGACGATGAGCACCACGCGCTTTGCCAATCCCTCTCCAACTGTTCCTCCAGGTCCTCCACTCTCCAGCTCAGCTCCAACCCCGTACCGCACTCCCACGCGTGTCACTGGGCAATGTTAGGAGCTGCCGTCGTCGGAGAGAGGAACGAACGCGTACCCGGCGACACGAAGTAGATGTCGAAGACGGCGTTGAGGTAAGCGAGGTGGAAGAGGATGCTAAGAAGCAGAGGGAAGAAGCGCGACGAAGGGCCTTGAGGCATCGAGAGGAACTGTCGGCGGGAGCTGGTTACTGCTCCTTGAGCGACGCGAGTTTGCCTCGTCTCCGAGATCCGTTCGAGCTGACCTCCTTGAGCTTTACTGACTCTCCTATAGAGGGCGAACGACGGCGGCGGGAAGAGTGTTGGGGGGAAGGGAAAGAGCCGCGCCGGGTGCAGTACTCGCGTTCTCAGTGCGTTGTCGCGTCCTCGCTGCTCTCCTCTCTCGCAGGGCGTCCTCGCTGCTCTCCTCTCTCGCAGGCAGCGCCAAGGTTCTTAAAGAGGTTAAGCTTCATTCTCAAGGGCACGACGCGCTATCAAAGATTGGCTATCTCTTCGAAATGCGGTGGGCAGCGTCGGGACCTAGAAAACAGAAGGACAGGGGGGGGGAGGGGGATCAAAGGTAGGAGAGTAGAGTGGAAAATGTTGTATTCAAGGGTGGATGGGTGGAAGGTGGATTGGAAAAGGCAAGCGAGGAGGAATGGGAAACTGCCGGCAGCGTTTACTGGCTGAGGAGGCAAGTTTGCACCTATGGACCAGGCGTTAGAACGGCGACTGGCTTGAGGTCAAGTGAGAATGGCGTACCATGATGTCGCAAACGCGGTAGGGGTCGATGTTGGAAGCGGGGCGGCTGCGGACGGAAAGACGAGGTCAGTCGTTGATCGGGAGCGAGCAGCGACGTCGAGGAGGAGGGGACGTACCGATCCTCGAAGTAACCCTTGCCCTCGGAAGCGACCTGGCGAGGAATTCGGATCGAAGCACCACGGTTGGCGACGCCGGAAGAGAAGTTGCCGATGTGGCCGGTCTCGTGGCGACCAGTGAGGCGGAGGTCGTTGCTGAGGGAAGAGAGAAGCGCAATCGCAATCAGCAAGGATTCGAAGCCAAAGCCAGAGAGACGGTGACTGACTCCTCTCCGTAGGCCTCGATGTGCTCGGCGTGGCGTCCTTCGAGCTTCTTGATCATCTCGTTGATGGCAGCGATACCTCCCTCGGCGCGGGTCTCCTTGGTCGAGAAGCTGCGGGCGGTGGCGTCAGCGAAAGCTGAGGGAACAGGAAGCGAAAGGAACGAACTTGGTGTGGCATCCAGCTCCGTTCCACTCTCCCTGGAGAGGCTTGGGGTGAAGGGAGACGGTGATTCCCCACTCCTCAGCGATGCGGATGAGGAGGAACCTGTCGCTAGGCGTCAGCGGGGGGATCGATCGAAGGCGGAGAGAGAGAGAACGAACCTCGCCATCCAGAGGTGGTCACCCATGTCCTTGCCGGGGCAAGGGCCGACTTGGAACTCCCACTGACTGGGCATCACCTCGGCGTTGATACCAGAGATGGTGACACCGGCGTAGAGGCAGGCGCGGTAGTGAGCCTCGACCATGTCGCGGGCGTAGACCTTGCCGGCTCCTGCGAACGCGAACGCGAAACACGTCAGCGCGCCGTTCGACAGCGAGAGCGGGGAAGAGCGACGCACCGACTCCACAGTAGTAGGGTCCCTGGGGACCGGGGAAGCCTCCAGCAGGCCAGCCGTAAGGGCGGCCGTCCTGTCCGAAGATGGTGTACTCCTGCTCGAGTCCGAACTGCGAGAAAGGCGGGGTATCAGCTACGTCGACGACGAAGGGCAAGGGAAGAAACGCACCCAAGGCTCGTTGGCCTTGACGGCCTCCATAGACTTGGCGCAGGAGTAGCGGTGGTTGTGCTTGTTGGGCGTGCCGTCGTTGTTGTCTGCGATGATCGAGGACCCAATCAGCTGCCGTTCGTCTGCACCACCCCATCCCCGCAAAATCGCGCCGAGCAGAGAGCAGCAAACTCACAAGTCTCGGCCATGACGAGGATGTTGTTGCCGCCACGGAAGGGATCCTTGAAGATGGCGGCGGGGCGGAGGAAGACGTCCGAGTCGCGTCCTTCAGCCTGTCCGGTCGACGAGCCATCAAAGTTCCACTCCTTGAGGTCCTCAATCGACGTAACGGGACCGTCGAGAGTCTAGATTGGGGAAAGCGGGAGGGGGGAGGGGGGGAACAAAGCCGTCAGCTGCCTGCTCTCCCACATGACTCGTTTGGCCCAGTTCGACTCGGTCTCCCCCTGCCTCCTCAGGCGGCGCCGGGCGTCCCAGATGAACTCTAAGCACGCACTGCCCACCCCAGGGCTGCTGCCAGGAGGGCGGAAAAAACCGCCTTCCCGCCACCCAATCCCGTTGCCGGAGCGATCCCCGCAGCCCAACGAGAGGCGGTCCGCCCACGGTGGCTCAGATAAGGGGCGAGAAGGGCGGCAAGGGATGGGGCTTGGGGTTTGTACGGTGCAGGAACGAGGACTCACGGTGGTCTTGCAGCGGAGGCCTCCGTCGGCGTCAATCCAGATGTACTCTGGAAGAAAGAGGGACCGTCAGCGAGCTGTTGGCGGTGGCGCCGCGTCCACGCCAGGGGAAACCGATGCCGTAGAAGACAGAGGAGCCACTCACCAGCCTGGATCTTGTCGCCCTGGGGAAGCTCCATGTACTACGGGGCCGATAACGAGGGTCAGCTGCGTTTCCAGGTCGTGCCGTCGAGCCTTTACCTTGGCGAGGAGCGCCGGTTGGGCGATATGGGGACTGATTCCTCCTTGTTCTGGCGACATGACTGAAAGGGTTTGGGGGGGGACGGAGGGGAGACGAAAGAGGGGAGAGAGTGGGGGAAGATCAAGAGAGGAGCGCGCCTCGTCGAACCCAAGTCGGCAGCCCAGCCCACGCTGAAATCCAAACCCTTTTGTCGGATTCCTTATCTCAGGAACCGGCCCCAATGCAAGCCTGAACGATATACAGTGACCCCCAGCACGTCCTCCAACCGATTCAAGACCCTTAGTCGTTGGTGATTTTCTGCAAATGCCTTCCTTCCGCACCCTCGGTCTCCTGTCCTACTCCTTTCGCACTGCGATCGCACCAAGGGTCCATTCTTTGCACAAGACCACCACCTGGCCCACTCCATGGACTCTACGTCGATTCGAGGACGCCCCCCGCATCGCCCACTCTAATCCAGCTCGCCCTTCCCCCGCAACGCGTTCAGCGCCCCCTTCCCAGCCTCCAACCGCGCCTTGTTCGTTTCCAGAAGCTCTACGGCCCTGTAGAAGTTCTGAGTCGAGGCCCAGCAGACGTGCGGCGTGATGATCACGTTGGGGAGCGAGAAGAGGGGGTGATTCGGTGGGAGGGGTTCGGGGTCCGTTACGCTGCCGACCGGAACTGTTTAGCGACAATCAAAGGCTGTGGTGGAGAGGGAACTCACTCTAGAGAAGCACCGCCGAGAAGGAGAGTCCCGGTGGCGCCAGTTCGCTCGCCTGCTGCTCCGAGCGCTTTGACGAGAGCCTCTTGATCCATGGTGTCTCCTCGTCCAATCTTCAGGAAGAAACGGTTAGCCTAGCTCGACGCCAAACGCGAGCGAAATCAACGCACATTCACCACGATCGCAGTGTCCTTCATCGCAAGGAACTCTTCCGTGCCCAGGAACCGCTTCGTCGCCTCGCTCGACGGCAACGCGTTGACGACGACATCGCACCGCGCAAGAAAAGCATGCAGCGAGTCCTTCTCTCCCGTCTTGAAGTACGCCTCTGGGAGCGAGCCGTCCTCGTCGCCAGTTCCCTCGAGAATGAAGCCTCCAATCGGTTTCGGGGCGCCTTCTCGAGTGCAGGCGATGACATGCACTCCGAACGCCTTGGCGAGACGAGCAACTTGTCGACCAATGTGTCCATACCTGCGAATCGTGGATCAAGAGCCGCTTGAGCAAGACGCACCCGAGAGAACGCACCCGAGAATGCCAAAGGTCTGTCCTCGCAGTCTAGAGAACGCCCGATAAGTACTTCCTCCAGGTGAATAGAGAGGAAAAGAACGCACTCTTGAATGAACATTCCTCCCAGCTCGTTCGGAGCAGCCCAGCGACGCTCTCCCCGACAAATATCGAGGGTTTGGGGGAGCTTGTGGTAGAGCGCCATGGTCGTCATGAGGACTTGCAACTGGTCAGGCTAGGAGCTGGAATCTAGGAGCAAAGAGAGGACTCACCATGCTCTGAGATCGCTGGAGTGTGGATCCCCGTTGAATTGGCGAGGATGAGGGCGCTGTCGGCTGGGATCGACTTGAAGAACGCGCTGTTCGTAACTTGTGCTGCGCCGGCTCCCACAAGCTGTGTAAACCTCCGTTAGCTCGGTTACAGCAGGGATCTCGGAAGGAACGCGCCTGGAGGAGCTTCAATCGCGGCGTCTGAGAGAAGTGAACGAGGTTCGCCGGAAGGTTGAACGTTAAGAGGACGTCCGCCTCTGCCAGCGCCTCGGCCGTAGGAAGCACGGCAGTCCTTCCAGTGTAGTCATTTCCAGCGACTCCTGGAAAGTCGAGTACTGTCTGCGAGAGATCTTGAATTAGCCGACGGGACGCGGGGGGAGTGAGGCTCACGGACCTCGAACACCTTGCGCAGCCTGTCCACCAACGAGGTGGGAGAGAGAGGGTACGTGATAAGGATAGTACGGAGCAGAGGAGGAGTCATCGGAGCTAGGAGCAGAGCGTGGAAGGAGGAAGAGAGGAGGAGTCGCGGCAAATCCGTCGGCTCCGTTTGAGAGGAAGCAAGCTGCCAGACGGCTCTACGTCCTCGAAATTCGTATGGAGACACTCCGAAGTATCTTTGGTTGAAAGATGGGTGGAGAGAGCGACGTGTCAGGGCGAGCGTCGCGAATCTTGCACGAGAGAGAGCTGGTTGACTTCGCAATTCTCCTTGCTCCCGAAGCGACGCCCTGAACTTGCTTCAAGAGAAAAGCTGTACATTCAAACCACAACAAGCAATTCATCTATAGAACTAAAGAACCTCCGAAAGCTCGGGCGCGAGGCCCAGCCAGAGCTCCCTCATCTCTCCCCACACCTTGGCCTCCGTCTCCAACCCCTGCGCCGATCGACTCCACGCAGACGTCCTGTAGAAACGCGTCAGCAATCACTCGAAAGGACCAGGTGAAAGGGCGCACTCCTTGACCGACGAGACGGACACATACGCTCCAGGAGTCGCGCTCGTGTCGGTGGTGGCAGCCCAGGCGATGTTCTTGGCTCCGTCTTCGCTCGTGCGAGCGAGCATGTTAAGAATGAATCTGCAAGGATCGAGTCGTCAGTCGGGTTTCGGCTGAACAGCGAGCTGAGCGACGCACGCAATCACACCTCCCATCTCGCGACGAAGCTCCGACACGCAAAGTCCAGGATTAATGACGTTCACTACGACGCCGGAAGCGAGTGGTAGAGCGGCGATTTGGTGGGCAAGGAAGACGTCCAGGAGCTTGCTGACGTTGTAGCGGTCCTTGGCGACATGGAGAGCTGCGCAAGACGGGGTTAGAGATGGCGAGGAACGCGAAAGAGCTGGGTGAACTTGCACTGCGTGTTCAGAGCCGTCAAGGTCGATCCAGGAGCGTCCTTCTCGGCAAAGGTGGCCCAGAAATGAACTGTGGTGATTCGCCATCAGCCACTGTTACAGCCTCGGCGATTGAACGAGCTCGAGCGCACCTTCGGATCCCACGATAGCCAAGTGAGGCTTGAACGTGTTCCCGGGCAAGAGAGCAGTCTTGGCGAGGATGGGGAGCACGAGCAGGGCCAGCAAGCCAGTCGAGAGTACGTTCACTTGCAACCTGCGCGAAACACCCCCCCTTAGCTCCTGGCTCTGCCTATCGCACCCGATCGAGCAGCACGTACGTGGATTCCCACCCGTCCTTTGTAACCACCCACTCCTCGGTCGCAATCCCCGCGTTCTCCACCAGGATATCGAGCCGATCCAGCGCAGCACACCTCGCCGCGAACGACTTGACGCTGTCGAAACTCCCCAGATCAAGCTCCCACACCTCGACACCCTTGAACAACGTGACCTCCTCGACCATGGCAGCTGCGAGCTTGCCCTTGTCCGTGTTGCGCACCGCGAGGATGAGTCGGCCGGGGGAGAGTCGAGCGAGGTGGAGCGCGGTTTGCAGCTGCGAGGCTGGGTTAGCAAGAGCTCGTGGCGAGTGAGAGCCCACCACGTACTCCTAGGCCAGTGTTGGCTCCAGTCACGATCACAGTTCGCGCGGTCAGGTCGACTCCAGTCGGGAGCTGGCTGCGGCCGAAGAGTTGCTCTGAGATGAACCCCATCGAGACGAAAGGCTGGTCTGCTGGTGAAGATGAAGAGGTTGGTGGAGAAGGTGGAGCGAGTGCGGTTCCAGGGAGGGAAAGAGAGGGAGGGAGACCAGGAGAGAGAGCTGCCGACTCGGAGGAGGAGGAGGTTGTTCGGCAAGGCTGTGGCTGCTTCGACTGTGCCGAATGAGCTGGGCGGGATCTGGCAAATTCCCTCGATTAGATGTCGCTCCAAGAGCTTCCCTGCCGTGTTCGAGGGGAAGGGAGCCCACGGCGCGAGCGAGGCGTTCACAGTCGGGCTCAGGAGGGCGTGCGAGGGGAGCTGCCTCTGGCTGTCCTTGGGAACAGGCTGGGTTGGACGAGGAGTGTTATCCGGTACCGCTCGTTCTGCACTAGAGTCCACCCTGCCAGTGGTCAAGAGCTCTGGCTGAACTTGAGGCCTGACCAACGGCAGCAGCTGAAAGAGCCTCTCTGGCGGGGGACACTCTTGCCCTCACGCCCCCCACCTCCCCTCGCCATTTCCAACGCAGCAGCAAACTCGGCCCACAGGGCTCCTCTGCCCACTCCAGGGCAGAGCGGAAAGAAGCCAGTCATCATTGGGTGCGTTCCCCTCACCCGCTTGGCGCTTCTCGCGACCTTCTCAAGCTCACCTCTGAATGCAGGGACTACGAGGTTATCAGCACGCTTGGACATGGGTCCTTTGGGAAAGTAAAGCGTGCGTACCGGCGCGTGGGACTGGGGAAGAGACGCCGCTGACCGTTTGCCCTCTCAGTCGCGAGGCACACCTTGACGGGGCTCAAGGTCGCGATGAAGTTCATCTCCAAGCGCAAGATCTCGACGGCGGAGATGTCTAACAGGGTTCACAGAGAGGTGCGGCGCGGTGGACAGTGCTGGTCCCGGGGCGGGGAAGCTGACCTCCTTATCACCCGCAGATCCAGTACCTGAGTCTCCTGCGCCACCCTCACATCATCAAGCTGTGCGTACGGTCGCGGGTTGGGTCTTACAAGGTACTAACGTGGCTTTCCCAGGTACGACGTGATTGATGCGCCCTCCGACATCGTGATGGTCATCGAGTATCTCTCGGGCGAGTTGTTCGAATACATCGTGCGCCGGGGCAAGATGCCCGAGGACGAGGCACGGCGATTCTTTCAGCAGATCATGGGCGCTCTCGAGTACTGCCACTCGCACAACATCGTTCACCGGGACCTCAAGCCAGAGAAGTGCGTGCGGGCGAGTTGCGGGATGAGGAGCTCGGAGCTAATGCGGGTTCGACCTAGCTTGCTGTTGGACGAGCACCTGAACGTCAAGATTGCCGACTTTGGACTCTCCAACATCATGCGAGACGGCGACTTCCTCAAGACGTCGTGCGGAAGCCCCAACTACGCTGCTCCCGAGGTCATCTCTGGAAAGTCAGTCGTCGCGCACCGCTGGCGAGGAGGGGCTTGGAGCTGATCCGTGTTCGTTCTCAGGCTCTACGCAGGTCCCGAGATTGATATCTGGAGCTGCGGTGTCATCCTCTACGTGATGCTGTGCGGACGCCTCCCCTTTGACGACGACCACATCCCCCTCCTCTTCAAGAAGATTAATGGTGCGCTCTCCTTTCACCCCACTTCTCAGAAAAGTACTGATACAGTCCACCAGGCGGCATCTTCTCTCTCCCTCCCTTCCTCAGCGCCGACGCGCGCCACCTCCTCTCGCGCATGCTCCTCGTCGACTCGAACAAGCGAATCAAGCTGCACGAGATCCGCCAACTCCCCTGGTTCCAGAAAGACCTCCCCGCCTACCTCTTCGCCCCCGCTCCAGCGCCGCCGCCACTCGATTCCGAGGACACGGACGGAGAGCCTCAAAGCCCGACGGAGCAGCAATCGCTCTGGAGCCCCGAGGAGGACAAGGATGGGATCGCTGGGAGGAGAAGGGAGTGGGTCGACGGGCTCGGAGTCGTCGATCAGGAGATTGTGGACGACTTGTGCGGCAAGATTGCGGATCTCAAGAGCGAGGACGTGTGGACGACGCTCAAGTTGGGCAAGGACAAGGGGTTGAGGATCGCGTATCAGCTGTGCAGGGACAACAAGCGGATGGTCGAGGGATGTGAGTCTTGAGAGGTGGTTGCGTAGTGGGGTGGAGCTGACTTTGGGCTCGATGCAGCGCATTTCGATGATGCCGAGGCGAAGCAGGTGTTCTACACTCCGGGGGGCGTTGTGCGTGCTCTCCTCGTGCCTGCGTTGAGCTGAACTAATTTTTGTGACCCTAGTCCAACTCTCGTCAACCGACGCTTCGAAGGAAGCCGGCCGTCGACAACAAGGACCAGGAGGTCAAGGTCGTTCTCGCGCCGAAGGAGAACACGATCCGAGTGCTTGCTTCGAGTTTACCAAAGCCTCCAGAAGGTTCGTCTTCTCCTCCCCCTTCCCAGGATCGTAGCTCATGCCCTGCCTTTCGCAGCCGAATACGACGAGTCGCTTCAACCCTCGCGACCTCGACCCCTCCTCTCCCGTCACCAATCCCCTCTCAAATCTGTCGCTCAACCCCTCACTCCCACCGAACGCTCCCAAGCCCCCATTCCTCCTACCGTCCCCGCTCCTACGGGACCCACGACTCGTCGCCTACGCCAACGTTGGCATTTCGGGATTCGGTCGAGATCCGAGCCGATGGAGGTCATGCTCGAGATCTACCGCACGCTCAAGACGCTTCAGATGGAGTGGAAGCCGAAGAAGTACGTTAGCGAAGACGAGGGACGAGCGGGAGAGGACGAGGAGCCCAAGAAGCGAAGGAGGAGGGAGGAGGAGGAGAGGGTCAAGAAGGCTCAGGAGCTCTACTTTGTCGAGACGCGCTGCAGGATGGACGATGTCATGGTGCGTTCTTCTCTCCCTTGTCCTCGTCGTCGTCCGTAGCTGACGTTCTGTCCCTCGCTCGCATCGTAGGTTCGCATGGACCTCCAACTCTACCGCATCGACGACCTGAACTACCTCGTCGACTTCCGCAACCTCGGCTACCGCGCGATCAAGAAGGAGACGCCGAGCGTCTCCCAGTCGTCCGAAGCGCTCGCCGAGATGCCCAACACGGCCGACGAGATCCGCGCGAGGAAGCCAGAGGTTCGCAAGCATACGGCGTCGAGGAACGGCGCAGAGGTCTCGTCACCGTACTTGTTCCTGGAGTGCGCGGTGCGCCTCATCGTCGAGTTGGCGTCGCCGCAGTGAGGCAGCTCCCGGGGTGTCGATACTTGTGCATTGTACTTTCGTTTTGCTGGCTCCAAGACTCGGCCTGGGTGCTGGCGACTGGCGACTTCTTAGTTAACGTTCCACTCCCCCCACCCGAAAAGAAGGGGCAGCCGTGCCAGCTCCAGGCTCTCTCGCTCTCCCGACGACGCAGTTGACAGCACAAAACGTATTCATTCGTTGAGATCCAGCCGTGAACAAGGTACTGAGAAAGGGCTACGGTGGCTAGCGATTGGGAAGGGGAGA
>JANGFH010000687.1:0-12729 GCA_025758715.1 Glaciozyma martinii | reverse complement strand
CCGCCCCCCCCCCCTCCTCCCCAAAACAGAGCTTCCCCTCCTCTCCCCCCAAATCGACACAACAGCTTTCTCGGAGCTCAGAAAAGGTAGCGAGGGGGAAGCACCATCCCATACTCTCGTACGCGCTCCCACCCTCCTTCCCCAGGTATTCCTCCCAGACGATCGACGGGATCCCTTCGTCCAATTCGACGTCGTCCAACCCCACCACCATTTCCCCGCTCTTCAACAACCCCCGTAAAGGACTCCCAGACCGTACATCGACGACGAGGACCCCGCCTTCCACCCCGGCATAGAATGGCGCGCTGAGAGGAGCGAAGGAGAGTGCTGCGAAGAGGGCTGCGAGGAGGAGGTTGTGTGTGATTCCGGCGGTGGCGATGCGGAGGTCTGTGAGAGGGGAGGACGGGAAGGGAGAGGGGAGGAGGACGTAGAAGGTTGGGAGGAGGAGGTGGAGATGCAGTCCTGTGCCGAGGAGGGGGAGTCGTTCTCTGCGTGGGGGTTAGCTCAGTACTGGGGAAGGGATAGAAGGCACGTACGACGCGGCGGCGAGGGCGTGGCCTAGTTCGTGGAAGGACTGGGAGAGGAGGAGCGCGAGGAGGAGGAGGGGGAAGGCGGAGAGGGGGAGTGTCACACCAGGGATCTGCGGCTGTTAGCTCTGCCTGTTCCTGGAGAGAACTGAACGCACGATAGGCTGCAAGACACTCCCGCTTCCCTCAGCTGGGAACCCCCGCTTGACGAGCCGCACGACCTCCTCCTTCCCCACGAGCTGCCTCAGCGTCCCCAGTCCTCTCCACGCAGCCCAGACCAACACGCACTGTGCCCCTGCAATTCCCACCACTCCCAATAGCGCCCCAAAGTCCCAGATACTCCTCCACCCCCGTTTCCCGAACGGCCGAAGGAGGCGCGCGGGGAGGTCGTTGAAGGCGGTTGTGGAGAGGTGGAGGGAGAGGAGGGAGAGGGTCAGGGAGGTGCGTGGAGAGCGGGAGGTAGTTGGGAGGGGAGGAGGAGGGCGGACGAGTAGGTGAAGGAGGATCCAGAAGAGGGCGACGAGGGAGGGGAAGAGCCAGGTCACTGGCGTGTTGAGGTTAGCGGGCGCTGAGTGACAGGCGAGCGACAGGGCTTACTACGACCTTCGAGAGGAGTTGCGACTGCTCCTTTCGCTGCTTGGGCGAGAGATTGTGCAGTAAGGGAAAGAGGGAAAGAGGGAAAGAGGCGAGGAGAAACGCGTCTTGCGAAGTTTGTTTTCGTGTTCGAGTGCTGGGCTCCCTTCTCCGTTCTCTCTCATGATAACGAGAAGCGGGAAAGAGCGCACGGCGAGCTGATGGTTCAAGCGCGCATTCAATACCATCATCCCAAGTGTCCACCACGCTCCGTTCAAGGGTTCTCACACTGGCAGCAGCAGTATCAGCTCCGTCCAACCCCTCCAGGACAAAGAACTCACAAGGAAGAAGTTGACCCCAACCAGCTCGAGCCCATTCTGCTCGGCGAACGTAGCGGCATCAAACTTGCGCCTATCGATCCTCTCGTTCGACTTGACGGCGACCTGCTCCTCGATAGGAAGAAGCGGCTTCGTCTGCTTGTAGAGCAAGAAGAGGTACCGGTGATCCCTGTTTCCAACGCATTAGCTCCCTCCTCTCCACCACGAAACAGGAACTCACCCAGTCGCTTTCCCAGGCGAGGGACCAGTCCACGGCGTCAACGCCTCCTCGCTCTTCTCCACCAGCGGCTTCTCGCTACTCTGCGTGATGGAATCCACGCTAATCGGCTTCAACCCCCCGACGATCCAATGCCTCCACGGTCCAAACTCCTGGTTCTCCCTCGACGGCGCATCCGGGTCGAACGAGACGAGGGCGTAGCTCTCTCCCGTGGACGTAGGGTCCGCAGAGAGGAAGGAGATGGTCGGCTCTTCGACGCCTTGAGAGGGGAGGACGTGGTTGCCTAGTTGGACGGAGGCGCCAGAGGGGAAGTCGAGCTGGAGGAAGACGGAGGGCCGGAACGAGGTGGGGATGTAGGGCGTGCCGAGGAGGTCGGCCTTCTTGAGTCTGTGGGAGAGGGTGTTAGTGCACGGCTGGAGAGAGGGTGGTACGTCGGAGGTCCAGCGGAGTAACCGGAGGAGGGAGAGGAGAGGTGACGTACGCAGAGAGGACGGTCTGGAAAGGGAGGAGCACTGGAGGAGGAGAAGGGAGTTCAGCAGCTCGTCTTGCCTTCTTGAGGTCAGCGCAGAGTAACTTACTGGTATAGGGGCGGGCGAGTGAGCGAGGTGGCGGTAGAAAGACAAGAGACGACGTCGCAGCGTTGAGCTTTCTCCTCTCATCGATGTCCTGCCTGAGCTCTCCTATGTAGGTCGTACTAGTCCATAGAAGTATGTAATAAATGCAACGAATCAAGTACGAACTATGCTACAAAGACAGGTAGAGCACTCCATGCCAGAAAAGCCTCATGCGTGGTCGCGACGGCAAACT
This sequence comes from Glaciozyma martinii, assembly GCA_025758715.1. Classification (NCBI taxonomy): domain Eukaryota; kingdom Fungi; phylum Basidiomycota; class Microbotryomycetes; order Kriegeriales; family Camptobasidiaceae; genus Glaciozyma; species Glaciozyma martinii. Next base: position 10,270 of record JANGFH010000687.1, on the reverse strand, counting down.
GGGCAGCTGCCGTTCGACTTGAGCCAAGACTGCAGCAGGAGACCATCAGCACGAGCAGCGGCAAAGAAGCGAAACGAGACGAACCGAAAGGCACTCCTCGTGGAATCCATGGAAACAAGTTCCGAGCATGCACGCATCCTCCTCCTCGTAATCCTGCGCACAGCACTCATCAGCTCCCTCGAAAGCACGCGACGAACAATCCCAACTCACCATCAAACACACCGCACACCTCTCCTCCTTCTCCATCCCCCTCCTCGCGAGCGTCGGCGAGTCCTCATCCATCGTGACGGCACTAGTCGTCGCGACCGGCGTCGCTGGCGTCTCCTTGCGCGGTGGGAAAGGCCAATCCTTGTAGAGGAACTTTTGGAGCTCCGAGATCTTGGCGGGGGCGACTCCCTTGGGCTTGACGTCGCCGAGACGTTCAGAGAGACGGAGGAGTGATTCGTACGAGGTGTCGAAATCGTCGTCGTCCTGCTCATCCTATCAGCTCACCCCAGTACCGCAGAAGAAGGAGAACGCACGAGGTAGTTCCGAGGATCCAGCGCCGCCGAATCCCTCCCAAAAAAGTGCGGGAACTCGTCGTCGAAGAACAGCGCTCCAAGCCTCGCCCTCCCCCCTCCGATCCCCCTCAAGAAATCCGACAACCCCCTCCTCCTCCCCCCAGGCGACGTAGGCGGACTCGCCTCCCTAGGCTCTTCGAGCGGCTCAGCGCCCCCCGCCATCCCCCCAAGGAGCGAACGCATCGCCGCCCTCTCCCGCCGAAGCGACGCCAGACGCTCGCTGCGAACTTGTCGCTGGAGCGACCGGTCGCTACTATCGCTATTGTCGGCTTCGGCGCGCGCTTCTCCAGAGAAGTGGCGACGTCGAAGAGTCGCGTCGGTCGGTTCGGAGCGGGAACCAAAGCGCGCGAGAGCGTCGGCGAGACTGGCGCCGCGGACAGGGAGGCGAGGGAGTGGAGGACGCTCGGGAGCTGCGTTGACGGTGGGAGGGTTGGCGCCGAAAGGACGGAGGGAGGGATCCTCGTTCGGACGAAGGGCTGTCGAAGGCGTGTACCGCGTCGCTTCGAAGCCGAACGCGGGGTGGTAGCGAGAGCGAGTGGCGTCGTGGCCGTGCTGCCAGATGTGAAGTTTCGTTAGGAAGGCACACCAGGAACCGCGGGGAGAAACACGCACCTCGACATCGTTCGATTCAAATCTCGCCCCCAAATCTCGATCCTCGTCCCCCACCGCCCGCTCCCCGCTCCCAGACGGTCCCGCCGCGTTCGCCGGATGAGAAAAGACGAACCTCCTCCCCGAGCTCCCACTCGGAAGCATAAGCGGGAGCGAAGGCGGCCTCCACTCCCTCTCGGCCGGAACTTGTCCCTCCTCCTCCTCGTCCTCCGCAAACATGTTCGCCACGCGCTCCGCTCTTCGTTCGGCGTATCGTACGCTAGGGAACGTCGGTCGAGGGATCCTGATGGCCGGTCGTCCAGTCGTTGTCGTCGATTCGCTCGTCGAGGGTGCCGCAGCAGGGAGCGGGGAGAAGAGAGAAGTCGGAGTCAGGATCCTCCTGCTCGAGAAACTCGCGCGCTGCCTCTCCCTCAACTCCATCGCCTCCCTGGCCCTCCCCCTTCCCTCACTCCACCAATCCTCGAACCCCCTCTCAAACTCGTCCATCCCCCTCCCAGCACTCGGACTCTCCTCCCTCATCCACGGCGGCGCCTCCCCACTCCCCGACTCCCTCATCGCCGGCTCGCCCCAGAAGTCGTCCGTCGGCGAACGAGGCGTCGCAAGGTCGTTCGAGCGACACCTCGTCTCCTCCCTCGGACCCTCCGAACCTCCCGGCGCCCTTCCACTCCTCCAAAGCTCATTCGCCCTCGCCGTCGGTCCCCTCCCTCGATTTCCCGCACCCCCCGGAGCCATCTGGCCCCAAAGCCTCGGCGCCGTCAACTCTGACTCGAGCGCTCGACGCGCCTGGAACCACGAGGTCGACTGGTCCTGGTCCTCTCGCACCTCGCCCCGAGGCGGGTCGTCCTCGATCGCTGGTCCGCCGGCGGTACTGCGAGGAACGCGTCGCCTGGAACGGAGGTTGGAGAGAAAGTGGAGAGCGCGAGACGCCGAGGTCCCGAGTGGCATATTGTCGTCCGAGCTACGGGGGGAGGAAGGAGGGGAGGAGAGGCGGGAGTCGGAGGTAGTGTGGTGGTGTCGTGGTGATCCGATCGCGAGGCCAGGGAGGGGAAGACGGGAGGAGGTAGCGAGGTCGATAGGCGAGGAGACGGTAGGCCCTGATCCGAGCAGCCTTTCCGTCCCAGCGATCGCCTCATCCACCCTCGCATGAAGGTCCTCCGACCTCCCAATCTCCTCCTCGGCCCTCTCAAGCGCCCTAAATCCCAACCTCTCCCTCATCCTCTCCCTCCCCTCCTCCCTCTCTCTCCGCACCAACCCCTCCCCAACCTCTCCCAACACCCTCCTCCCACGCTGATCAAGACTCTCACTCGCTCGCTCATGCTCCCGCTCCTCCCGCCGGAAAGCGACGAGGGGATCAAATTCCCTCTCCCGCATAGGGTCAGGACGAGATCGTGCGGACCGGGGTCGGAGAGGTGCAGAGGGCGTAGCGAGGGCTGTAGAGGATGCGGACGCGGAGGTGGAGGCGGAGGGGGCGAGTTGGGAGGAGGAGGAGGAGGCACGACGGAAGTTGAAGAAGGAGGGGGGATTGCGTCGGCGGGTTTCGAACGTCGGGGACTGGGGTTGCGTCGTGCGGAGGGAGGAGAGGGAGCTCTCGCGCTCTGGTGCCGGTGGGGAGGGGTGGGATCGAGCGGTCGTGAGAGAGAGGGAGGGGAGGGAGAGCCTCGAGCGGCGGATTGGGGGGAGGTCGTCCGAGGGTGATCCAGTCGCAGCGCCATCACTGAGTATCGGGTCGATAGGCGGGAATTGTCGAGAGAGGATCGGGCGTCCGACGGCAGGAGCGAAAGAGGAGGAGAGGAGCGGGGAAGCCCATTCGTCCTCCTCGGGCGCTACGGACGACCTCCTCCTCTTTGACCGATCTAGCGGCTCGCCGAGATGCTGGCTCCCGTTGATCTCCTCGCTCCTTCGATCCCGCGAGCTCGCTCGACTCGTTCCTGGAGACCTATGGCGCAGCGTCGTGTGTCCTTCGGGCTGCTGGAGGAAGCGCGAGCGAAGGACGGACGTAGCTGTTGCGCGCTGGGAATCGAAGGAATGGCGGTAGCTCGCGGGAGGGCGGGGAGAGGTGGTAGTCGCAGAGGTGAACGGGGAGAAGGCGGTGTCGGTCGAGGTGAAGATCGATTCGTCCGGAGGGGTCGTCCCTGTCGAGGGCGAGACTTCGTCAAAGGTTCGCTTGAAGGGTGTGGGAGTGTCGCCTCGTTCCAGAGTAGGCTCGACGATCGACAGCGTCTCTTCGACTCGAGAGTACCGCGCTCGGAACGGACGTCGGATGGCCACGTCCGAGGCAAACGGCGTTCCCTGTTCGTTCGAAGCTAGACTAGCAGCTCTGCACAATCCATAGCAACCATCAGCAAAGCGTCCCGTCCCTTCGACTTCCGAGCCGACGCAGCTCACCTCCCGCTCTCAGTCTCCAGTTCCAGTTCCCCCTCGACCTCCATCGCAAACAGTTCCTCCTCGACTCCCCCTTCACTCCCACTCGCGCTCCCCTCCTCCTCTCCCTCCTCCCGTCCCATCCCGGTCTCGTCGAATAGGGGGCCCGGGTGGCGCGGGAGAGAAGAAGGCGTCGGTAGTCCCACTGCTGCCGATTCAGGCTTGGGAGGTAGGGGAATCATGTCGATGTTCATGGCTGTGGAGAGGGAGTGGGAAGGGTCGAGAGGGGATGACATGGGGGATTAGAATGTGAGTGGGGAGGAGGGTGGCTGGCGCTTGGGAGCGGGTGGAGAGGCGGCGCCGCGGTGGGGGTGATGGAGTGGGATTGAAGGCGTGGTTGTCGTCGAGCGGCGTGGAGAGGGAGACCTGCTGCCGAAGAGGAGGAATCCAGGGCGAGGAGTTGCGGTCTCACTGGTTCCAAGTTTCGAGTGGGTCCAGCTGTCGCTTGTCGAGAGGTAGGGTGGCCGGTGGTGTTCGGCTTGTGAAGCCTTCGAGAGGTGTTCTCGCTGTCGGGGTAGAGGAAGGAAGCTCTAAAAACCCACTCCCCCGGCGTCGACGACTTCGCATCGCGAACCCGAGGTCGGCCAATCCAGACCTCTCGCTGCTCTAACGACGACGACGACGACGACGACGACGGCGACGGCAAAACGACAACTACAATAAAAAGAGCCCTGCGCTACTCCATCACCACATCCCCCTTCTCCCCCGTCGCAAACACCTTGACAATCCCATCCTCTCCCCCACTAATGACAATCTTGCCATCCCTACTAATCGCGCACGCATGAATGGCATCCCGATGACCGAGGAGCGTCTGCTCGCACGATCCTCGTCGGTAGTCCCAGACTTTGAGCGTCTTGTCGGCGGATCCGGTGACAAAGTAGGTCGTTCCGGGGGCAAAGGCGAGCGAGGTGACGCAGTCCTGCGAGGGGGAAGAAGTTCCTCGTTAGCTCTTGTCATATGCACGGAAGGAGGGAGGGAGAACGCACCTCGTGCAGTCCCGTCGTTCGAAGCTTGAAAGTGTTGGCCTCCCAAGTGCACACCCTCCCGTCCGTCCCAACGCTCACCAACACCGTAACGCTCGCCGCTCCCGTAATTGGCACCTCGGAGAAAGCGACCGCCTCGACGCTCGACCCCTCCTCATGCCCCAGCATCTGCGCCAACACCGTCCCTTGTACGAGGTTGACGGCTCGAATCCCTCCCTCGGCGCCTCCGCAGATCGCGACCGTCCCCGCAGTGTTGATGGCGAGAGAGTTGATCCCGCCTTTGAGGCGGAAACGACCGTCGGCGGCGTGGAGCTTGTGGATTGGGGCGCCAGTCCGAGGGTCCCAGAGGATTAGGGTCGAGTCGTCGGAGCAGGTTACGATCTTCTTTCCTGCGTTCCCGAGGGGTTGGTACGGTGAGTGGAGAGGGAGAGGAGAGTGACGAACCATCGGGAGTCCAGGCGCCGCAGGTGACAGAGGTGATGTGGCCGGTGAGAACGTAGAGCGTCGTGCCAGTCGGGACTGCGCGAGGGAGTCAGTTCGAGAGCTCCTGCCCAGCGAGGAGCTGGAAAGAACGCACGCTGCCAGATCCAAACAGTTCCATCTGATCCGCCGCACAGCAAGAGGTTCCCCTTGGGGTGCCAATCAATCCACTGCGAGCACCTCGTCAGCTCCTCCCTCCCTTCCCAGCTCGCCACCCAGAACTCACGTTAACCTCCTCCGGCCCCTCGAGCCCAATCACAAACTCCCAGCTCAGGTATCCCTCCCCCTTCCGTCTCCAGACCCTGACCCTCCCATCCATACCCCCAGTCGCGACCATCTCCCCATCCCAACTGAACGCGACGCTCGTCACGCTATCCTTGTGCCCATCCAACTTGAGCAACTGCTCCCCCGTATCCGTCCTCCAAATATGTCCCATATCGTCCCCTCCTCCCGAGACAGCCACGAGCGAGTCGATAGGATGCAGCGCAACGGCGTACACGGCGTCCTCGTGCCCCTCGTACGAGACCTTCGAGTCGTCCAGTCCGTTATCGAGCATCGTCTCGGCGTCGTCCGTAGGCTCTTCTCCTTCTTCGTCGTCGCCTTGCTCGCCGTCGGACTCGACGTCCATCCCATCCTCGCCGACTAGTTCGACCTCTTCGATCTCGAGGACGTCGTCTTCTGTGACGAAATCTTCGGGGTTGCTCGAGTCGAGCTCCTGGACTGGGGGGAGAGGAGTTGACGACATGCTGGGAGGGGGGGGAGGCGTTGAAGAGGAAACCCCTGCAGCTGGACGCTGAGAGAGCTGACTTTTTTGAGCTCGGGCCACAGGGTCGGCGTTGCTTACGGACGTGAGGAGAATGGCGAGATCGCAGAGGGGTGGAAAGATCTGGTAGTTCCGCAGGGAACGCAGAGAAGTAAGAATCAAGGTCGACGTGGGATATGGAAGAGAGCAGCGATGAGGGAGACCCATTGGCAGAGATCGCGCAGAACAGCCTCATGGCACTGACTCGGAGTGCGGAGCAGAGGCTTCTCGCGTTCTGCAAGGAGAGAAAGCGCAAGTCATTCTCGGGCATTAGCTCTTTGAACAGAGAAAACCAGAGCCAGTGCGCAGGAGCTGGAGAACGAGACCCAGTCTCCCGCGAAGGCGACCAATTCGCTGACCGAACCTCATGTCCTCGAGTCTCTGCTCCCGGGCCTTCTCTGCCGGTTATCTTCTGAAGGTGCGCGATCAATACTTGGACAAGATTGTGCCCACAAAATCGTGGATAGGTGAGCCTTCTCATGAACGGCAGGGGAGGGTCTTTCGCAGTGGAATGCTGCTCCTTCCTCCTCCGTGCCGCAGATCGGGAGCCTCCCCTGCAAGCACAGCTGTGCTTCAGAGTGACTCCGTCTGACGCTCTCACCGCCTTTTTGAGCTCATCGTCTCTTCTCCCGTGGTAGGAAGGCGCCCTCGGGACCCTCGCTCCAGTCTGTTTCGTCTGTCTGGCCGGCGTCCTTTCAGCCTTTTCCCTCCCGCGGCTGTCCAAAACGAGGCTCCAGCGCAATTAAAGAACGCTGCGCTTTCCTTCCACCACGCTGCGACTCCCCGTCCGAGGAGGCGGCGAGCTTCGACCCCTTCGCGGTCAGCTCTTCCCTACCGTCCTGACCCCTACTCTCTTACCACCCTGAAGGAGCTTCAGCCATGGAGAACCATCTCACGTCTCGTCTCGTTCTGACCAGAAACCTTCTGGGCCCGCAGGCGGATCACGACCCCATCGTCAATCTCCAGAAGCACTTCTCCGCGCTCGAGGGACCTGTAGGTCCACCTTTTCTCTCGCCTCTCCACGCAGGGACTCACTCTCGTCGCAGTGGTTGATCGCAGCAATTCTTTAAACATTCCTGATGGGGATCATCTTGGTTCAAGCGTGCGTTCCCTCCTTCCCGCCTCGCCTTCGCAAGCTCACCCCGTGCACAGATACGACTACTTTATGATCGCGAGTTCGCTCCTTCGCAACACCCCTTCCTCATCTGACTCGTTCGTGCAGTGCAGAAATGATTCCAAGTGGCTTCGCGGGATGGTGGCATTCCTGATCCTCGCGAATCTCGCTACCTGCGTGACCGACATCTGTGAGCTCGTCGGCGTGTAGCCTTCCCCCTCCACTAACTGAATCAAAGCAGATGTGGTCTACTACTCGCTGATCCTCCAATTTGGAAGTGAGTGGGCGTCGCTCGGTCTCGGATTTGACGCTGAAGGTTTTCGTTCCCCAGATTACGCTGCGATATTGCGACGTGAGCAGCCCGTGGTGGAACTGCTTCTAGTTGCTCACCTCTCTCTCAGCTGTTGACGCCCAGTTCTGCAACCTCTACCTCTCCCCAAGTACGCCTTCTTCCTCAATCCTTTATTCTCGCTGACCCTCCGCGCGGTCATCGCCGCTATTGTCCAAATACGCCCGCACCCCATCCAGCCTCCTTCCACTGATCATTTCCACAGACTTTCTTCGCCTCGAGATCCTACAGAGTGAGCGGCTCCATCCTCGCCGCAGCGCCCATGGGCGCTTTGATTCTCGCCTCGCTCGGAGCTTGGTACGCTCATAAACCCTCCCCCTGCTCCGGATTTCCACTGATTCTCTTCCCAGGATGGCAGTAGCGATTGAGACGCAAATTAGGGCGGTGGGAGTCGGTTCGCTTGCGAGGCTCTTGATGTCGGTCCAAGTGGCGACTTGGTGAGTTTTTGCGGAGTGCGGAATGGCGGAGCTGATGAGAATGAGTACAGGACGGCCGCTGCGGCGGATTTGTTTATTTAGTGAGTAGTCTCACGCTGCGCTGCGTTGGAGAGAGCTGACCTTGCCTGGCGGCAGTTTCGGTGGTGTTTTCGCTCCAGATGGCGCGCTCGAAGAAGGTGCGCTTCGTGCGCTCGAATGCTCCGTCGACGTTGCTCATGACAGACGCAGGGATTTTCTGTGTCTACGGACCACGTTCGTTTGGGAGATAGCGTTGAAGGATTGTGCGGAGCTGATTCCGGCGCAGGTCGTCTCGCGTCTTTTGGCAATGTCGGTCGGAACTGCTTCCATCACCGCATGTCGAGCCCTTCCTGACCCGAGTCACTCAAATACTAATTCTCTCGATCTCACAGATCGTTGTCGCAATGTCCAACGCCCTGTCCTTCGCTCTGGTGAGTCCCGCAAGGCTTCTCGGCAGGCTCGCTCCTTGCGAACGACCTCGCTAAGCGCTTCTTTCTATGTGAAGAACAACACTACCTCCATCTGGTGGATCCTGCCTAACTTTACTATCGCTAGGTGAGTTGGTTGAAGCTGGAGGAGAAAACGGAAAGCTCATTCAAGGACGCTTCGCAGGGTGTACACTAGCTCCCCACTGTTCGTCCTCGCAGTCCTCCCAGCTCTCCAACTTTCTGAATATCATCCACAGGTACGTTCTGAATGCTCGAAGGTCCCTACGCCTCGTCGCAGAAGGCGGCGCCAGCTCCAGCAGTGGCGATGAGCGAACGACCAAGAAATCTCGCTTCGGGCACGGGGTGGGTCTTTTTTCTCCCTGGTTTCCTGCGCCACGGCTGATCTTATTCCTGCCATCAAGGAACACGGAGGAGTCAGTGGAATCGCCGTCAACCTCGAGCCGTTCATCACGCACGAGAAGGAGGAGGAGGAGGGAGACGGTTCGGAGCGCAAGGGAGTGGGGTTCTGAGTGCTCGCAGATTTCTGGGCTTACCTTGACTGAACTCTCTTGATTCTGTAACGCCTTGAGCGTACTTTGCGTCTTGTTCTGCGTCCCCCGCGGAGAGAGCGGCGGACTTTTCCTCAAGCGCTGCCGCACGCGTCAGACTGCCCTCTCCTTCCCTCCTCTTGAACGCTCGCTCACTCGAACCTCGCCCTTTTCTGCACAAGTGAGTCAACAGCCAGGTCCCAGGACGGCGGAGAACGTGGCGCGCCAGCGGAAGGAGAGAAGCGGAAGTGGTGGCGCTGGGTACGATGGAGAGGAGGGAGAGGAGGGAAGGGAAGGGGCAGCCCTGGCAGCGCAGGGAGAGTTCCTGGGGGTACTACACCAACGGGAACCCACAGCAACGTGCTCCGCTTGCTAACTTCAGTCCAACAGTGGTCCGCACCTCCGACATCATCCTGGTCCTTGTCGCCATCCTCTTCCCCCCTGCCGCAGCGGGATTCCTCACGGGCTGCTCCTGCGACCTCCTAATCAACATCGCCTTGACGTGCGCTCTCTCCCTCTCCCCTGAGCCAAACCCTCGCTAATTGTTTCGATCCAGCATGCTCGGCTACATCCCTGGACACATTCACGCGTTCTGGCTCATCTACAAGAACGCGCAAGCCGAGGAGCGGTACGGAGAGGGACAGTACAAGTACACTGGGAATGGCGAGTACCGTTCGTCCAATCTTTTGCTGTCCTTCGAGAACGCGCGAGCTGATCCTTCATCTGCAGAGCCTATCCACGCACACAGCCACGCCGTTGCGCCGCAGCAGCCTCCGGCGTACGGAGCTACGCAGTAGATGGAGGAATGAAAAGGGTGTAGGGTATCGTGCAGTGCGAGGAGGATCGGTTTGGAGGCCGGGCTGGCCGTGAAGTCGAGGACTGCTCGAGCCTGGCTCTGCTTCGGCAGCGACCATCTGCTATTACGCCTCTGCTCTTTCCCTGCTTCTTCCTTGAATCCATCCTGCTGGAGAGATGAATATTCCCAAGCTCGCAGTTCTCTCTCTCTTCGTCCCTGCCTCGCCCCATCGCACCGCTCACCCCTCCCCACTAACGAGCCGACTACCCTCTCGACGCAGAACCCAATCTTCCAGCCCCCAACTAACTCAACAGCATCCCCTCAATCCCCTCCCCCTCATCCAACGCCATCTTCTCATTCGCCTCCTCCCCCCCTCTCTCCCTCCACTCCTCCACCAACCGCCCGAACCTCTCTACTCCCTCTCTCCCCTCCCTCCCCTTCTCAACCTTGTTTGGTACCCACGCACTAAGCACCGTCGTCCCACTCGTATAGTGCGCTCCGACAAGGTAGAGCAGCGCGCCGGTCGGAACGAAGGGGATCGTGGCGGTGCCGCGGATTGGGAGACTGGGGGTTGAGGAGGGGGGGAGGAGGACGGGGATGGTGAGGATTGAGAGGGTGGAGAGGGTGCCGAGGAGGGAGGAGAGGGTTGGGGGAGTGAGAGGGGGGGGGAAGACGGGGGTCGGGAGGAGGAGGAGAGGAGAGTGGCGGGTGAGGGGGGTTACGTA
>JANGFH010000686.1:0-16226 GCA_025758715.1 Glaciozyma martinii | reverse complement strand
ATGCACCGAAGATGCTCTCGAAGAATTTCAAAAGAGCGACCCTCTCCACGACCTCCGGGCAGTTGCCGCATCGAAGAAAGAGCGTGCGAACGTTCGGTCCCAGGGTGGAATAGATGGCGAGAGCGTGAACGAGTCTCTCTGAATCAGCTTCGAGAAGCTTTTCGTCGACGAGCTCGATGACCAAGGTGCGGTAGAGCGCGGCTCCGGCGGGAGTGAGGAAGGTGCGACTGACGAGGCAGCAGCGGTGGAGGTCGGCGTAGGGAGGAGTAGCCTGGGAAGCTTGGAGGAGATCGAGGATGTGAGAAACAAGCTCGAAGGGGAGAGTTGGTGGCGGCATGGTGGAGATGGGAGGCGTGGCGAGTGGGGGATTGTGCTCTGCGAAGGGAGGGCAGAAGGAGATGTCAGCGAGCTGAGTTGAGGAAGCAGAAGCGTCTCAAGCTGCTCTCTCAAGACCCACACACAGCTCAAGCCTTCCTTGAGCGAGGCTCCATCGCTGGCTGCCGCCGGGGAACACGACAGCGCGCCACGTCCCATCCGTCTCCGCTTCCAACCAACCCCCGCTCCTCACGACGCCATAAAAAACACGATAAAGTGCACCAGCTACTCACTAGTGTCCGAGGTATCAGCTGAGCGCGCTCTGGAGTCCAGCGAAGCAGCTCGAGGAGAAGCTTGAGCAAGTCGAGCGGGGTTCCGCCGACAGCAGGCGCGGGGCGAGAACGTGTCGGAGAGGAGCAAGTCATGCGCTGCTGCTGCTTCGAGTTCCTGCGCGGCGGTGAGGTCCAGCTGTCCGAGTGAGTGAGGGGGAGGAGGGATACAGTCGAAAGCGCCGATTTCGCCGACAGCTTCGCTTTCGCTGCTGGATCGCTGTGCTCTCCCCTCCAGTCTTCGGCAGGTGTCCCAGTCAAGATTGGTGCAGGATTATATTACGGATTGAAGTAAAATGAAGCGAGGGAGAAACGAGAGATTTTTGGCCGTACGTCGCGCTCCACATCGACCAACGCACGCGGATTGCTCGCTAGAATCGCCGAACTCTCTCCCTCCTCGCATCGTCCTCCAGTGGATCCCACTCTCCCCAAAACGCGAGCTCGATCCCTCGCCTCCGGCACTCCTGCACGAGTCTCGCACTCAACAAGCCCCCCTTGAGCGCTTGTTTAACGTTCTCCACGCGTTCCGCCTCGCCATCGCCGGAATACTCGGCGATATCAATCGTTTCCAGCTTCTTGAGTCTTCCGCCAAAGACCAGGGCCTCGAGATCGGCGAGGAAGAGCCTGACACTCCAGGTGTTGGCGACACCCCAGGTGTTGGCGTTGAGACTAAGCAGCTCGAGTGTCGGTGGGAGGTAGGAGAGGAAGTCGATGCCGGGTTGGTAGTCATAGTGAAGGTGTAGAAGGGAGGTGCAGTAGAGGAAGAGTTCCGTCGCCCACCCCGAGAGCTGGCGTGCTACGAGAGTAGGGTCCCGCTGATCATGCTCGTCGAAGAAAAGGTAGCGGAGGTTCGGGAGGATGGGGTGCAGTACATGTCGGAGACTTTCGACGGGAAGGTAGTCGGTGTGAACCATATCGAGGGAGATGAGCGAGGGGAGGGCGCGGAGGAGCCGACGGAGGAGGTGATAGTCGGTTTTGAGGTTCCACATGCTGTTGTCGAGGCCAAGGTGGACAATTGCAAGTTTACGAAGACCTCGACGGACGCGGATACGGGAGGGATCGCGTTCGTCGGGCTGCGTGGCGAAATAGAGAGCCTGGAGATCTGAAGAAAGGTCAGCTCGCTCCAGCGATGCAGACGGGGCCAATGGGGGAGCAAGGGCGTACGAGACAATATTTCCAGCTGCTTGAAGTCAAGCTGGTAGCGGTAGATATCGACGCGCTCAATCCTGGGACACCACCGCAGAACGTTGCCGAGGGCGAGGTGGTTGAGGCGACCCGGGACTACGGAGCTCGGACGTCCGTCGTCTTCCGAAGGGGGATCGATCGAGCCATCGAAGAGAATCTCGCGAACCGCGTCCCCAAGCTCCTGGTTCAAGCTCAGAGTGCGATCCAAGCCCTCGCACGTCCATTCGTCCACCCAAAGTTCCCTGAAGAGGAGGCGTTGACTGAGGGTTCGCCAGCTCGAATAGACGAGAGCGCATTGCAGCAGCGTCGGATCCGCTTCGTGATCTTGGGATCCCAGGGGAGGAAGGAGAGGACGTGGGCGACGATCTCGACGGGGAGGTGAGGAAGGGAGGACATGTCGGGGGAGGTGGGAGGGAGGACCGCCGTTCGTCGTCGTTCGATCTGCAGGACACAAGGTGACTGGGTTAGCGTCTGTGGCTGCCAGTTCCAGGCTAGACGAAGCGCGCTGCGAGGGTACGCGTGCAGGGTCGAAACGAGGGCAGGCAAGGTTTGGGAGCCACCAACGCGTCCAAGCTTCCTACGCGCACTGCTCTGGAAGCAGTGTAACAGAAGCGCTGTCCTGCACCCGAGCAAAGGAGCAGCAGCGTCTGCAGCACGTCCTCCCAGCAGGCCACCTCAAGCAGACTCTTCCCCCGGCCTCCCTTCTCGCGCCCTGCTGCGTTCACCTCCCTTCACGAACAGAAAGCTGGAAGAAGCACTCACGAGGAGCTTAGTGTCCAGGGCACGCAGTCCAACGGATCGAGGAGAATCGGAGCTGGTCGAGAGGGCCGGGGAGGGGAGGAGCTGGTGGTCGTCGCGCGGGGGAGTTTGGGGGTTGGGGTGGATGGATTCGCGCACTGGGTACGGCGCAGGCTGCTTCCCAGGGTGGGACGCGATTCGATCGTGAAGAGGATATGGAGAGGGAGGAGGGGAGAGAGGGGGAGAACTTGGCCTTGTGCTTGGGCGCTCGCAGGTTCGCTCTCGTCCCTCCTCGCGTCGAAAGTCGGTAGACCTCTTCTCGCCACGAAAGGATTCAGCGGAAAGATGGCTTGGGCTGAGCTCTGAGCTTCAAATATTCCAGCTCGACAACGTCCTCGACGCTCAAATCCCCCTTCCCTCCTCGCTCAATCCCTCTCCATCGCCATCCTCGCCGCCACTCCCCCCAAAAGCGACAGCATCTCCTCCGCCCCCTCCAGATCCTCGTCCATCCTTGCCCGCTCGACTTGCCGGAGCGCGAACTGCAACGCCTCGACCCCCGCATCGCAAACGCTTCCGACGACCGTCTTCCTCTCCGCTGCTGGCATGGGGAACTGGGAGAGAGTAGTTTCGTAAAAGAGACCCGAGAGCGAGTCGATACGGAACTTGATGCCTCGTTCATCGCAGAACTTGCGATACGTCGGGAGCAGGTCGCTCGAGGGAAAGGTCGCCGCCCAGAGAATCGACGAGGAGGATGAGGTGAGAGTGGGGACGTGGGGTTGCAGTGCGATTGCGAATGGAGAGTCGTTGTTGACGAGATTCACTGGTGAGAGGAGGGTGAGGGAGAGAGTGGCGAGAGGGGAGGTGGCGAAGGCGGAGAGCACCGCAATGACAGGCGCGGCCTTGCCGGTGAGGTGGCAGGTGTGGAGGTGAGGGAAGGTCGTGCGGGGATCAAAAATTGGCGGATCCGCCTCGAAGAACCCGCTCATGATGAGCGTCAGGTTCTCGAGCGACTGCGACATCGCTAGGACGAGACGCCACTCGTCATCCTCAAGCTCCCCAGTGCCGACGTCGACCTCGAGGGCCTTCAACGAAGGAGGCCCGATCCAATCGCCCGTTTCCCAAGTGTATGGGAGGTGCGGAGACATCCCATCCGCCGAGAGCTGGCTGTTGTCCACCGTGAGCCTCTCCAGCAACGTGCTCGCGACGAGGGCGAAGAGGAAGGCGCCAGCTGGATCGTCCGATTCGAAGGTGCGATGGCCACGTAGAGAAAGTTGGCGAAGAAGGGGAAAGCGAGGGAGGATGAGCGCGCCGGCTTCGAAGTGGAGGTCGAGGAGGGTGAGGTTCGTGATCTGGTTGGCGAGGTGGCAGAACTCCAGTACTTGGTCGATCCCGTCAGGCGTGGCCGCAGGGGAGAGGTCTATCGCGTTGAAGCCGAGGAGCTTGACTGCCGCGTCTCCATGAATCGTCATCCGCGTGATCTTGAACGACCTGGAGGAGTGGAGGATGGCGAGGGTGTAGGTGAGCTCGGGGAGAGTGGCGGTCTGGTCGAGGATGATGTGGCGGAAGTGGTGGGAGTTGCGAAGGAGGGTATTGTACTGTCGCACTCCGCGACAGCCGCTCGCTCGAAGGTCCTGCGAGGGGAAGAAGTCAGCTCTCCGCCAGGTTCCAGTAGTCTCCAGAGAAGAACGCACCTCGAAGACGTGCTTCGCCGCCACCGCCATACCTTCAAGCTCCTTGTTCACCAGCCGCAACGTGCTCGCACTCTTCCCGTACCAGCCGCTGAGCGCCTTCGCCGCCGCCTTCTCCTTCTCATTCGCCTTCCATTTCCTCTGGCGATGGTTGTCGTCCCCCTCCTTCGCCAACCTGACGATATACGCTTTGATCTCGGTTGGGAGGCCGAGGAGGGACGCTCGCGGGGGAGGGAGGTCGAGAGCGGGCGGGGGAGCGGGATCGGCCAGGAGGGGAGGGGAGAAGACGCTGCGGGGAGGGTCTGCTGAGGCAGTCAGCGGCGTTCAAGCGGGGTGATTGGGCTTCGTACGGTGCAATAGGAGCGGCGGGATGCGTGCGCAGCTGGCGGAAAGAGGATCAGGACTCGAGGAGCGCTCCAACGGCTGCTGAGGAGAAGGAGGGTCGCTTAGCGGGGATACCTCGACGGTCGAGAGACGGAAAGAGCTTACAGTAGCTAGAGAGGTACTGCACAGGAGCGCGAGAGCGAGAGCCAGAGTCGAGCGTGAGGCAGGAGGGGAAGGGACTCTTCCCCCGTCAACAAGGCGAGTCCTCCCCAGCTCCGGGAACCCAGGCAGCAACCTCAGCCTCTCTTGGAAGCTCTTGAGCGCAAGGAAAGTCTTTTAAGAGTGCTCACTCGCGAATCCAACAGTTTCCGTTCAAGTCGGGGCAGGGGATCGCTGACCCTTCGCGTGCAGAACGAGGCTCTCCCTTTGACCTCCTCTCAGCGACTGGGCACTCTCGGGAACTCTAGTTGAACCACTGACAGACAGGCTATGTAGCTCACTTGCAAGTGTACCCAGGAACTCCCCTTCCGCTTCAGCCAGTGCCACAGCTGAGCCCTCCTCATCCCCTTCGACCCCATCCAACGTCGTCCTCGCTCTCGTTCCCGCTGCACTGCTCGTCCAATCCTCCCCGTTCCTCATCCTCGAAACCTCCGCCACATCCCTCGTCCCTACTTTCTCGCTCCCACTCCACAAGTTCAGGTCGCTCCACTTGCTGTACGACCTGGTTCGCCATGCTTGACGTTCAGATATACCTTGAAGAGATCCTGCACTGCATCAGTGGCTCAGAAGGAGAGCAGAGCGGAGCAGGAGTAGGAGCTGGAGCAGACGCTGGAGCAAAGATCGAAGGCAAGGTCAAAAATCTCGAGAGCAGCAGAACGAGCGGCGGTCGCGACCAAGACGAGCAGATGCTAAACGCTCCACCCCCCACGGCCCAGCAGAGAACAAAGTCAGCTGAGGCCCCCGTGACTCCTGCTTCCCCTCCCCGCTTCCCTCGAAAACGCCAGCAGCCCAATCCTTCCTACGACCCTGAGCAGCCGCAACGAAGCCGAGTGAGAACCGGGGGAGAATGCGCATGGGTTGCATAAGCACCGCAGTACAAGTATGCCGACGAGGGGGGCGAGGACCTTTCAGAACCTGAGAGGGGTGAAGAACCACCTGCGCGCGCGAAGAACAATTCGTCAGCTCCCACACCCAACGTGCCCCGCCCTCCAACGAATCGAAACGCACTTGTTCTTGCCAGCAAGGTAACGCTCCTCGAAGATCTTCTTGATTGCCTTCTTGGCTTCCTCGCGGTGGGTGGGCTCCTTGAACGTCTCGGGTGCGACGGATCCCTTGAGTCCCTCGAGGTCGAGGGCGTAACGGGTGGGGAGGAGGTGGTTGTAGTTGATGCTCTGCAGGTCGGATCCATCAGTTCCCTGGTTCCCGTAGTAGCCTGGTCTCCCCCTCCCATCACATCCTTCCGCCCTCTTTCATCGCGCCTTCGCCTCCAGCATCCCGCACCACACTCGCCCAGAGAGGAGGAAGGAAACCCACCTTGATGAAAGGCTTGACCTTGCTCCTCTTCTCGATCCTCTTCTTGCCCATACCGCGGGTCACCTTCCGGGGGTATCGCTCGATGCCCGCCACGATGGCATGAGGGTAAGGTCGCTCCTGCACTCGTTCATCAGCTCCCCGTTCCCTCCCACGTCCCCAAAGCCCAGCGCAACGCACCTTGGTTCCCTCGTCGGACTGGCGGATGACGATGACTTTGCGGCCGGCGAAACGTCCAGAGAGGACGAGTGCCACCTTTCCGGGCTTGTAGATCTTGGGCATCTGCGGGTGGAGCTGGGTGAGCGGGGCGGGTACGAGCAGAGGAGCAGCAGGGCGCTCTCACGACGAAGACGACGACGAACGAGGGCAAAAGACTTCACGGCCAAAATCCTCGAGTTGCGGGCTTCGAGCGTGCTACTTCAGAAATCAGTTGCTACTTCGCACAGGGTACTTCTTCCTCTTCTTCCTTTCCTTTTGAAGGGGAAGAGGAAAGGGGAGAAGCAAAAGAGCAGGAGGAGAAGTGGAGAGTGCGAGACTCAGCCAAACTGGGAGACTAACCGGGCGTCAAACTGAGTCCGCTGTCCTCTCCCTCGCTGCCCAACTCCCGCACGAACGAACGAACGAACACATCAAGGGTCATATGCAATGCAAAAGGGCTAAACAAAATAAGAGAGAGCGACACAACCGCACCGCCTACTCCTCCAACTCAAACGCAAACACCTCCTCATCCCCCATCCCCATCCCCTCGAGCGCTCCCAACCCCTCCTCGACCCCCCAAATCCCCAACGCCTTCTCCCCTTCTTCGACACTCGAATCCTCAGCGAGGGTGCGGAGGGAGCGGAGGGAGGAGGCGGAGGATTGGGCGGTGCGGAGCGGGTGAGAGGTCGCTTGGCGGAGGGGGAGGACTTTGGGCTGCTGAGAGGGAGGTCGGGGGAGGGTGGAGGAAGGGAGAGAGCGGAGAGGCTGGGCGGAGATGGAGGGGCGGAGAGGCTGGGCCGAGAGGGAGGGACGGAGGGGCTTGGTGAGAGTCGACGGAGGGCGGGACGAGGTCACCGGTGCGCGAGAGACACTCGCGGTACCCCATTTCGGCTTCGAGGCGCTGGCGGTTCCAGTAGCGGGAGCGAGCGACTTGCGCAGCGTCGACGGCGCGCGAGAACCGGGCTTGGTCGAAGGGGCGAGCGACAACCTCGATGCCGCCGATGCGGGACGCGCGTTGGTAGCTTTAGCGGCGAGGGGGCGACGGGGGAGAGGGAACATGGCTTCTTTTGTCGGAGGGGGAGAGGGAGGAGAGGGGAGGATGTCGAGGGAGAAGTGAGTCGCTGCGCGCTCGAGGGCGTCCGTTTCGCGCCAGGATGCTAGGTCCGAGGTGGGGAGGAGAGGAAGGCGGGAGAGGAGTTCGCCGATGGGCGGAGGGGGTGGGTGGGAGAGAGAGTAGGGCTCGTCTGCGGGCAAAAGTCAGAGGGAGCGCGCCTCGAAAGGGCGACGAAAGAGACGCACCGTAGTCCGCCGCGCTGGCACCGGCGTACTCGACCTCTGGATCACTCTCGACCTCCTCTTCCTCTGGTTCCTCTTCCACCTCCATCTCTACCTCGACCTCGGGCGACAGCATTCGTGCTGCGATGCGCTGGAGCGCGGGCGAGGGAGTGCGGAGGTGCGCGGGGAGAGGACCGGGATGGTGAGGGGAAAGGAGAGGAGGAGCGCAGGAGGGCTTCTGGGCGGCGTCGTTGAAGAGGCGGATGGATTCTGCGGAGCGAGAGAAGGTCAGCGAGAGCGCGTCAACGCGTGAGGAGGTCTGAGCGGTTGGGTGATGGACGCGTCTGCGCCTCGTCAACACCGGCTCCAGCCAGACTGAGGTCTTCAGAGCGCATAGTACGCACGCTTGAGAGCCCTGCTGCTGCTCAGCTGCTGTGCAGGTCGCGCCCTGAGAACGCACCATCACAATTACAACCCGCCTCCTCCCCAACAACAGAGCGAGAGGACAACTCACCCGTCTTCCCCTTGTTCCCATCCTTGTCCCCGAGTACCCTCCCCCCTTTCGCAGTCCCTCCCAGTCCCTTGCCCGCTGTGAGGCCCGGCTTCGAAGGTCCCGCTGCTGCCTGTTGCCTGAGCGGAGTCTTGGAGGGGAGAAGGTTGGAGCGCTGGGTTGGATTCTCCTGGTTGTGATCTAGGCGAGCCCGGCCTAGCATCTTGAAGGTGTTACGCGAGGAGCAAGAGGGAACGAGGGAACGAAGATGGCTGGCTGCGAGTCACTGGCTGGGAGGACGACGGTGCGTTCTGGTTGGTTGAATCTTGGAGTGAGCAGTCTCTCGCTCTCCGCTTGTTCTCTTCCTCTCCCGAAACACGTAAGTTAGTTCCGCAGGACGAGCGCTTAAAAGGAAAGGTGCTGGAGGGAGCCAGGGTGCGCAGGAGGTGCAGTCGACTCCCGAGATCTGTCGTTGCGCCCGGATCTGCGGTGATGGTGCGAGGGCGGTCTCTGGCGATCCAGAAGGAGCTTGCCAGGGTTACGGAATAAGGTGAGGAGGGCTGATCTGGGGCTCCAACGTGTTCTGCTACCTCCTGCTTCCCCACTCCTCCAGGTCGTTCAAGATCACGCGGATGACGATTCATCGAGACGCGGCAGTCAAGCTCCTCGGTGTCGCCGCGATAAACCTCTCCCTGCGGCCACGCCTGACGGGATCGACCAAGTACTGGGGTTCTGCCACCTCGCGAGCTCGATCACCAACCTCACCCTCCTCGACCTCCCCTTCCAAGCTGGCGCGCTCATCCTCCCTCGCTTCCCCCTTCTTCGCAAACTCTCTCTACAAGGTCATCGCACCTTTGAAGAGGACGATCGAGATAGCGCCTTCCTCTTCGCCCTCGTGGCGAGCACGTCGCTGGAGAGGCTCACGGTGGACAACAGCCAGCTCTCGGTTGATGGGATGTCTCCGCACCTCCCAGACACTTGGAAAACGGTCGATTGGATCGGCCCTCTTCCGTTGAAGGTCCTTGAGGTCGATTTCGGCCAAGGGGGGCTCGAGGATGTCGAGTGGCGTCTTGTCCAAGCGATGTCGCGGTCGCTCGAGAACCTGACGCTCATCACGAGTGGGTTCTTCGAGGCGGATACCCCAGTTTTTGATCCCCGCTCGACCTTCCCTCGCCTCCACACCTGCCACATCGCTGGGAAGGCCGAATCCGTCGTTGCGATACTTTTCGCCTTCACCACCTCTCCTCTCACCTCTCTCTCCCTCTCCCTCCACTCAGCAGTCGATCTCGATCTCATCAACGATGACGCCTCGTTTGCAGTCGCACTGCAGCCCCACCTCCCAAACCTCATCTCGTCCGCCTCATCGACCCTCTCGCTTAGAACCTTCCCCCCGAAGGATCTGATCCCGACGTATCGCAAGTTCTGCGATGACCGAGGCATCGGTTTCCGTATCGACTCGCTTTCGCACGTGTTCGATCGCGAATTCCTACTCCCCCACCCCTTGGCAGTGAGCAGGAAGACGAAGACGCAAAGGCGCTGCGACGCGATGGTCAAGGCGTTGGAGTTCGCGCTCAGTCGAGTCGAGAGGACAAGGATCGACGAGGATTTGGAGGGATCGGAGGAGATGCTGTCGCTTTTCGAGGGAGTGGCGGCGAGGATGGCGATGGAGAGGGATTGAAGGAACGAGTTTGGTGGCAGCGAGCTGGAACTAGGGCTTGGGTGGATCGCAGGGATTCGGGGAATTGAGATAGTGCTTTCCAGGGCCTTCAGAACCTGGCAATACTCTTTGAGAAAGAGGAGAAGAACGCGCTGCGAAGGCTCCCCTGCGCGATTTAGACTTCGAGCGGTCGCGGGCCTGGCGCCGCGCTGGTTGACCTCTTCCTTGTCGCCTCGCCAGCCAGCTAGGCACGGATGGCTCCTCTCTTCCGTATCCAGCACCTCTTCGCAATCCTCCTCCTCATCGCCATCGGACTTTTCCTCTTCACCGGCCGGCCAACCCCACTCGCGCCAACCCTCTCCTTCTGCCCTTGGACGACCCAGCAGAAGCACACGCCTACCATCCTCCTCCGCGGCGACGGCTCCACCCACCGCGAAGAGATTCGTACCCACTTCCTTGAAGGCCCCTTCCTCCCATACGCCTACCCTCCGCGAGACCTTCGCCTCGCGCAACAACCGTTGGACGCAAGCTGGCTCAGCAGGGAGAAGGCTGAGGAGGGGACGCAGCTGTGCGTGGTGCACGACGTTCCTTCCAGTCCTGCGCCCGAGGTCCCCAGGAGCTGGAGGAAGAATGGGATCATGTTTGGGATGTCGACGCCGGCGGATCGGATCCTTTTCAACGTGCCCATCTGGGAGCATTGGATGCCGCGCTCCAAGACTGCAGCGCCGGACGAGCTCCCGTTGCTGCTCATTCTTACGCCCGAGTCGGACGCGAAGGAGGAGGCGCGGACGCTGGAGGCGTTGAAGGAGGCGGAGGAGGCGGGGATGCGTGTTCAGATCAGGGCCAAGGCGTCCGACCGGTTCGAGACGCGGTACTTTAGTCTCGTGGAGGAGATGTGGGAGGAGGCGCGCAAGAGGGAGAAGCGAGGAGTCGTGACGGAGTGGTTCATGTTCATGTGAGTCTGGCGCGTCCTGCTGAGGGGAGGGAGGAGAGCTGATGCGCGATGCAGGGACGATGATACGTTCTTCCCCGATTATGACTCTGTGGCGAGGATGCTGGGAGAGCACGATAGCTCAAAGGACGTCTTGATTGGCGCTCTCAGCGAGTCAACGCACCAGGTGCGTTTGCCTGCTCTCCGCCGAGCCTCTGAGCTAACCAGCGCTCTCAGGTCGCACAATGGGGTCGAGATCTGGCGTACGGCGGCGCAGGAATCTTCGTCAGTCGCTCTCTCATGAGCAAGATGAACAGCGAAGGAACTTGTGCGTTCTCCTCGCTCTCCTCCTCCTGTTTCGCGCTAACGCCTCTCGCAGTCCAAGCCTGTCTCTCTCGCTACGGTTCGTCTTTCGGAGGTTCGTTCCCCCTCCCCCTTCTCCCTCTCTCCCTACTAACCCAGTCCCCAGGCGACGCGATGGTCTCCGCCTGCGCCGCCCTCTCCCTCTCCGAAACCATCTCCGCCTCCTCCCTCCTCACCCTCGACCCCACTCTCCACCAACTCGACATCCGCGGCGATGGTACGGGCTTCTTCCAATCCGGCTTCCTCATCACCTCGCTGCACCACTGGGGCAGTTGGTTCACTCTCTTCCCGCCTTGGCACGAGAGTGGAACTGGGGATGTCAGGAAGGGGATCTCGTTGGTCGGCCGAGCGGCGAAGGCGGTTGGGGGAGATAACTGGGGGAGGAGGAGCGTGTGGGAGGCGGGCAAGGTCGTGGTTAGTCTGGGGTACTCGGTCGTCGTTCATGCGGTTCCTGTGTCGGTCGAGGATCTCGGAAAATCGGTGCGTGCTCTCCTTTCTTCCTGCGAGCGAGCGGGGCTAATTGTATGCAGGAGCATACGTGGTGGGAGTTTGAGACGTTCCATCCTACCCGTGTGGGACTCGAGGAGGGACCCGAGAAGAGGACGTACTATATTACGGGCGTCAGGGAGCTGGAGAAGGGGGTCGTCAGGCTCGAGCACAAGAATCGCGAGGGGGAGAGGGTGGACGTCGTTTGGGATGAAAGGGTGGGCAAAAGGTCGTAGAAGAAGAAGGCGCAGTTATTTATCGAGCCAGCTTGTTGTGCGGGAGAATTCCGCGGAGCAGCCAGCGCGAGGTGTGGGAAGCTGAGCTTGATTGCGAAAGAAGGGGGTACAAAGGCAAGCAAGGTGATTAGGAGGGGATGCAAAGGGGTTGCGAAGGGGACTATGTACGAGGGCGTGAACGGGGGCGGTGAGGGGTGCGGAGTGGGAAAGGGAAGGGAGGCGTCGCGTCGAAGGTGAACCTGCGAGAAGTGGTCAGTCACGGCGTTGGAGGAGAAGGAGCAGGAGAAGTACTTGTGGCTTGGATGATCTGTCAACCCATCAAGGAGTTAGCGCAAGCCCAGCTTCAAAAGTGGCAGCGAACTCACCGAAGCTCAATCCCTCTGGACCGCCAACCTCTCAGCAATTCGCTCCAACAACGGCAGCATCTCCTCGGCACCCTCGAGATCACCGTCCAGGCGCAGCCGAGCCAATCGAGCCTGAGCGAATTCCAGTACTTTGTCCATGGCGCAGCACGCGACTCCCGTGTGATACTTCCTCTTAGCGACATCCGAAACGACTCCGCGGGACAGATGAGAGAGAGAAAAGTCCTGGTCGAGGTTGTGCGTCGCTGTGCCAATGTTGCGAGCTGCACAGAATTTGACCCGCTTTTGGAGGCGTGGGGAAGTTGGAGTGTAAAGCCTGGCGGGAAAGGTGATAATTGCGGAGGAGAGAGTCGATAGGTGGGGTTCCAGCGCGTCTGCTAGGGGGGAGTCGTCCGCCACGTGGGAAGCGCGAGGGAAGTGAGGGAGAGAGTGAGGGATTTGAGAGGCGAAGCGGACCAGGCAGGGAGCAGCTTGGTGATCACCGAGGCGCCCGCTGTGAGGCGAAGGGTGTGGAGATGAGGGAAGGTGGCGACGAGCGAGGGCAAGACTGGAGGCGCATTCGAAAGGCCTTCCTCGCCGACGACCATCTCCAAGACTTCCAGACGCCGCGACATTCCTTCGACGAGACGCCATTCGCTCAGCTCAAACGGTCCCTCGCCAACATCAATCTTTAGGCGCTTGGGAGACGGACCAGAATCCCAGTCGAACGAGCTCCATTCGTCGGGAAGGGTCCCCAAAGTTCCATCTTCGTTCGGCTGGCTGGAATCCAAGGTGAGAGTGTCCAGCGAGGAGGTGGTGGCTAGGCGGACGAGAAACAGCGAGGAGGTGTCGTTTTGTCCGAAGCTGGCACACCCTCGAATTGATTTGGTGGGGCTTGGTGAAGAAGGGGAGGGCAGGCGCGGCGAGGTGGAAAGGGAAGTCGAGGAGCGTGAGGTCCGTGATCGAGCGAGCTGCCTGTCGGAATCCAAGCGTGCTATCGAAGTTCGATGGCGAGGCGGAAGCCGAGAGTTTGGCTGAGTCTCCCCCGAAAAGCTCTTCCGCCGCATCTCCATGAATCAACATCCGCGTGATGCTGAACGACGTCGAAAGGAGGAGGAGGGAGAGAACACAGTCGAGCTCATCCGCGCTCGCGTTTTCGTCCAGGACGATGCGCCGAAAGTGACGGCAATGGCGGGGTAGAGTGGAGTGGCGGAACGAGTTCTCGAGGCAGCCGCTCGCTCGGAGGTCCTGCAAGGAAGGAGCCTGGGATCAGCTCCTCGAACGACTTCCCGCTGCGGCAGACACAACGCATCTCAAAGATGAAAGGTTCAGCCAATACACTCAGCTCCTTGTTCACCAAGAACAGCGCGTTCGTACTCCTTCCGTGCCAGCCGCGTTTCAGGGCTTGAGCCGCCGACCTCTCCTTCTTGGTCGCCTTCTCGTTCCTCGCGCGATAGTTCTTGTCCTGCTCCTTCGCAAGCTTGACGATCTGGGCCTTGATTTCGGTTGGGAGAGAGTTGAACGAGGCGCGAGGAGGAGGAGGGGGCGCGGGAGTTGGAGAGGCCATGACGGGAGCTGGTTGGAGGAGTGGCGCGAGAGGTTGAGCCTGCACGGCGATTGTGAGCAGCGCCTTGTGTAAGGAGATGAGAGTACGTACGGGTGCTTTCGAGCTGTGCAGCTTGTGTCCTGAGCGAGCGAGCGAGCGAGGCGAGGGCAGGAGGACAAGAAGCGTTCGCCGCTCTTTCGCCTATCGACCTTCGCCCTCCTCCTGCCGCGTTTAGATGGACTTTGAGGTTCTAGCAAGATGTAGTACTACAAAGGCAAGGGTATCTAGAATGGTACGCTGTCCTCTCCGTGTCCTGTCCAGGCTTGAGCTGACCCCCTCCTCGCCAGACGCTGGCTCACACGACGACGATGCTCCCGACCTTTATGCCAGTAGCTACAGTACGCACATTCCTCCTCTGCTTTGGAACCTGCTTACACGCCTTCCGCACAGCAAGGAACAATGAAAGGCGTCACTCCAGCTCAGCTACACGCCCTCACGCCTCCTCTCACCCTCATTCTCAACAACACCTACCACCTCTCCATCCGACCCGGTCCAGAGATCCTCGAGCTCGCAGGAGGGTCACACGTGTATCAGGGATGGCAGGGGAACCTGCTCACGGACAGCGGAGGCTTCCAGATGGTCAGCTTGTGAGTCGCGTTCGCGGAGATGGGCGAGGGAGGGAGCTGATGCCAGCGCAGGGTCAAGCTCAGCAAAGTCGAGGAGGAGGGAGTAATGTTTGCGAACCCGTACGACAAGTCGAAGACGACGCTGTTGACGCCGGAGAAGAGCATGCAGCTCCAGCATTCAATCGGAGCCGACATCATCATGTGTGTGCTTTCTCTCGCTCGTGTGTGGAGAAGTGGGAGCTGAAGAACGGAAGCGCAGGCAGCTGGACGATGTGGTGGCTTCTTTGACGACGGGAGAGAGGATGGAGGAGGCCATGTGGAGGTCGGTACGGTGTGCGTCTTCCTGCTCTTCAGTATTGCGAGAAGGGAGCTGACCTTGCGAGCAGGGCTGGACCGCTGTATTGCAGAGCACGAATCCTCCGGCAAGTCATCAACGCAGAACCTATTCGCGATCGTCCAAGGTGCGCTTCCAGTCTCGCTCTCTTTCGTCCCTGCGTCTCGCGTCGAACGCAACTCACCTCCATCGCAGGTGGACTGGATCCCGACCTTCGCGACAAGTGCCTCTCCGCCATGCTTGAGCCTCAACGGCAATCCAAGCTTCCCGGATACGCGATCGGCGGGCTCAGCGGTGGAGAAGAAAAGAGCCTTTTCTGTAAAGTGTACGTGCGTTCCGCTCCTCCAGCCGCATCTCGCTAACCCAGCAGGGCCACAGCGTCAAGCAGTGCGCCGATCGACTCCCAGAAAGTAAAGCGAGGTACTGCATGGGTGTGGGTGCGTGTTCTCCTCGCCTCGCCTCGCTTTGAACGCTGCTGATCCCCTCTCGCAGGATACGGAGAGGGTTCATCTTTCTCCCCCGCTTTCCCCAAGCGAAAGCTAACCCATTCTCACAGACCTCCTCGTCTGTGTCGCTCTCGGCGTCGACATGGCCGACTGCGTCTTCCCCACCCGCACCGCCGTTCGTCCCCCTCCCCTCCTGCCCTGCCGACGCTAACCTCCCCACAGCGATTCGGCGTCGCCCTAACCCCCTCCGGCCCTCTCAACCTGCGCCAAAAAACCTACGCAGCAGATTTCGCCGTCATCGACGCTTCGTGCCCTTGTCCGACGTGCGATCTCGGCGAGGGGATGAGCAGGGCTGCGCTGTGGGGTATGGCGAGCAAGGAGACTGTTGGAGCGCATGCGGTGACGCTGCATAACCTTACTTATCAGGTGCGTTTCTGGGCTTCGTTGTGGCGCGGGAGCTGATGGGGTTTTTCTTGGGCAGGCGACGCTGATGCACAAGGCGCGCGAGGCGATTATGGAGGATCGGTACCCGCAGTATCTGGTCGACTTCTTTGCGAGGTACTTCAAGGAGAAGGACAAGTACCCGTGAGTTCGGTTTCGAGGTTCGAGGAGGGGAGCTTGCTGATGGTGTTTTGGCGGCAGGGAATGGGCTGTGGAGGCGCTGAGGTCGGTTGGGGTAGATCTTATGACGGGGGTGCCGAGTTGGGAATTAGAGGGGTGAGGTTGTTTATCAATCGCATGAAGGTTGGGATGCTGCTTCGTCGAATCTGCGCGGCTGCTGGCGAGCTCTTTTCAAATTTCAAGGGAGCCTCTCTCCCTCGCTCCGTCGCGTCAACTGGCGAGTCCGAGAACCAAAGCAAGATCTCTCGACGACAATGGAGTCTCTCAAAGAGCGTTCAGCTCGGCTGAATTACGATGGTCAAGTTCTCCACACAGGGAGAAATGGAGTCTAACGGCTAAACAAAGCTCAAGAGCCATAAGGGCTCCGCCAGACTAACGAAGGTTGGGGGTGTAGGCATGTCAAATGGGGGTTATACGGTAGGGCGACAGGGGATTATATGCAGGGAGCGAGGGAGGATCTATTGGCAGACGTCGGTGGCCGAGTTGTACTTGAATCCAGGCTGGCAGCCCCCTGGCGTCGAAGAGCGTCAGTCGAGTTGAAGGAAGGAGGGAGGAGAGAGGACGTAC
>JANGFH010000683.1:0-18931 GCA_025758715.1 Glaciozyma martinii | reverse complement strand
GGGGGAGCTGCGGCTGGCGAGGGACTTGGAGGGAACGACGGAGGAGCTTGACAGGGAAGAGAACGCGGAAGCAGAGTTGGGCGTTCGACTTGACTCGGGGCCGGATACGCGTCGGGCACGTGGTTGAGGTCAAGAGGAGGAGAGAGCGCTCGCTCGACGCGGAGGAGGGTTCGTCTCTCTCCCCCTGGCTCCCAACCGATCTCACTGCTCGACGTGCGTTACTCTAACAACCCTCTACTCATGCTCTGTACGCCCCGCTGCTCGTGGGAGCAGGCGTGAACTCCAGCCGAAGCCCCACTCGCCACTCCGCCGACCGGGACCATCTGGCTGCGCTCCTTCCTCCTCTGCGCCTGTGCCTCTCCATTCTAGCCCTCAGTCATGCCACCTATCCTAGAGAACCGCTGCCACCGAGGACCGCTCTGCTTCGGCCCTGCGCCATCCCCCCGCCAGGACAAGGATGGCAAGCCCTTCACCACCTGGGGTGATGCGCAGACCAAGACGATTGGTGAGTGGTACTTGCCTGAACAGTGTGTTGGGTAATGGGGAAGTGCTGGACTGATGTCTTTCTGCGCAGACGTCGTATATACGTCTTCGCACGAGCATCTCGATTCTCTCCTTCCGGAAGGCTACACGTGTCACAAGGACGTCCCTGCGACAGTCATGTTCGAGGTCATGGAGCTTCGGTACGTATCCAATGCTGCGATGAATCAGGAGGGGAGCTGATCTCTCGCGAAGAAACCTTCCGTGGTTGAACGGACGAGGCTACAACACTTGGGGAGTCACGATCAACGACGTGATCTGTACTCGGCAAGCCACTGCTCTCTTTGCGATGGAAACAACGCTGATTCAATCGCTGCAGGGTCACGCCCTCGATCAAAGCATCCTACCTCGCTGTCCTCTTTGAATCGTTCACCGACCCCATCACGACGGGTCGCGAGGAGCTTGGGTTCTGGTCAGTCCCTTCTCCTCTCGCCCCCGAATCGTTTCTGATCAGCTTTCCACCTCAGCAAACTCTGGGCCGAGCTCCCGGACGGCGCAGTTGTCGACGGCAACGTTGTTCCCACGGCTTCGTGGTTCTCCAAGGAGTTCATGCGCCTAGAGATCCCTCACGTTGAGGAACGTCCCGTCGAGGAAGCTCCTGGATTCAAGCCGCGTCCCTGGACAAACCGTAAGCTTCTGGCCCTCCGTTTGCGGGTCCTCGCTAACGCCATTCTCCCGAACAGACAAGTTTGACGGAATGCTCCACCAGCGCTACATCCCCGCCGTCGGCAAGCCCGGAATCGCCGACTCCTCTTACGCAACGTTCATGAAGGCGCCTGCCGGATCGAAGCTTCCGACGATCCTCAAGTACGAAAGCGTCAAGCCCGAGCACTTTGCGGAGGTCAAGCTCGACATCATCGAGGGGATCTGGGAGGAGCTGCCGACGCTTTGGAACGTCGTTGAGGGACTGAGACTGGTTCCCAAGGGGAAGATCCTCGAAGTCGCGATTCACACCATCCAAGGAGCGTCGGACTGCTCGGGTAACAAGAGGATCGGGGAGTGAGGAGGGTGCCGGACCTCGAGGGAACTTGTTGAAACTTGGGGCTTTGTTCTCGAAGACAGCTCTTGTCACCTCTTCGAAGATGTCTAGCGAGAGAAGGAAGGGCGAGCAAGGAGAGAGAACGCAGCGCGCAGTGCGATGGTGCCTGAAGTTTTGCGTCTTTTGCGTTCTTCTCCTCTTGAAACGCGACTTCCCCTCTTCTCTCGCGCGCAAGCAGGCCAGCTAGTACCCGCTCTTTTGAGCAACTCTCCAAACTGAGGAAGTTCTGCGAACCAAAGGCTGGCTGGGAGGAAGTCAACCCACTTGCCCGGCCGCACGCGGGCACTCCTCCAGCTCCTTGCGGCTCCGCGGTTTCCTCTCTTCTACCTGTCCTCACCCCATCATTTCTATGCCTGGAACAACTCCCACCGATTCCCCTCTCAAAGTTATCATCGTCGGCGCAGGTATCGCAGGCTTGGCCGCCGCCCGCGCGCTGAGGGAGCACGACGTCGTGGTCCTCGAGCAGAGCAGGATGAAGGCCGAGCTCGGAGTTGCGATTCACTTGGGTTGCAACGCCAGCAAGATCGCCTTGAAGTGGGGTATGGATCTCGAGAAGCTTGGCTCTCCCGAGTGCACCTACGTGAGCTCGCTCTCTCTTCTCTCTCGCGCCCAGACCTCGAGCTGAAACGTCGAATCGATTGCAGTACAAGGAGTTCAACCCCATCACTGGAGAGCCGACTATCGATAGCTTCATCCCAGCTCGCAAAGCGTTTGGAGCGCCGTGGCTCCTCAACCACCGTGTCGATCTCCGCAACGAACTTCGTCGATTGGCGACGACGGAGGACCTCAACGAAGTCGCTGGCAAGCCGGCGGTAATTCGAACGTCGGCAAGGGTGACGTCTGTCGTGAGTTGGGTCGAACCTCTGTCGGAAAGAGGTTGCTGAACGTGTTGGCAGGATTGCGAAGCTGGAACGGTCACGCTCGAGGATGGAGAGGTGATCAAGGGCGACGTTATCATCGGTTCGTTTGCTCGGGTTCCGTTTGAAGGAGGCCTGCTGACTTTCTTCGCATCGTTGCAGGCGCCGACGGAAGCCACAGCGTCCTTCGCACTGCCGTTCTCGGCCACGAGCTCACCGCGCGTCCTTCGGGCCATTCTGCGTATCGCTGCCTCGTCAGTTCATTCCAAATCTCGCTGCGCTGGATGTTAGCTGATCGGCGTTCGACAGATCCCTGCTGAGGTCCTGCTAAAGGACGAGAAGCTCGCGTTCCTGATTGATCCTGCGAAGGGAGGAGCCATCACCGGCTGGGCTGCGGAGGATCGTCGCGTGGTCAGTCTGTCGGTGCGCACAGAGCGGAAAAACGCTCACCTTGTTCCACCCCAGGTTGTCTACCCCTGCCGAGAATTCCAGTTCCTGAACGTCGTCGCCATCATTGTGCGCACTGTCCTCCGCACCTCCTCTCCTCGCTAACCCACTCCACCCTGCCATAGCCCGACCAGTTCCTCGCCGAGGACAGTTCAGAGTCGTGGCAAGCAGAAGGCAAGGTCGAAGACCTCGTCGCAGCCTACAGCTCGTTCACCCCCGAAGTCCAGCGTCTCCTCAGGTCAGTCCCCCCGCCCTCCCTCCCTCGAAACGCGACTGATCCCTCCGATCCAGCTACGCTCCTTCCGTCGGTCGCTGGCAGCTCCGCGACCAAGACCCCCTCGATACCTGGGTCCGAGGACACGCCATCATCATCGGCGACGCCGCACACGCGTACGCTCTCTCCCCCCATCCCTCTCCATCCACTAACCCGCACGCACCGCATGCGCCCCCACCAAGGTCAAGGCGGAGGCCAATCCGTCGAAGACGCCGAAGCGCTCGGCGCGCTCTTCGCAGGCCTCACGTCCGCTGACGCCGCGTTTATCCCCGCGCGACTCAAGTTGGTGGAGCAGGTTCGGATCGAGAGGGCTGGGAAGATCCAGGGGTACTCGAGGATGAAGGCGCCAGGCCCCAAGGCCGGGGGCGAGGGTCAGCCCTCCAACTGGAGCGTCAACCCGAACGAGTTGTGAGTTGTCTTGTCGCCAATCTGGTTGAGAGGGGAGAGGGCTGATGAGGTTGGGCGTAGTGCGGCGTACAACTTTGGGTACGATGGAGCGGTCGATTGGGCGAAGAGGATGGGGATCGAGCTGGCTGGCGCGAAGGTGGAGGCCACGAACGGGAGTGCGTGGAGGGAAGGAGGTGGAATCGTTGGGTGAGGGCTTGGGGCAATCAAAGAGGTCCGCGATACCAGAGCAGTTGTTTGGACTGAACGAGCGAGCAGCAGAGCAGCAACGAGCGAGAGGAGCACAGAGCAGTTGACTCTCCTTCCTCCTTCTCCTCCAACTCGGTCGATATAATATGTAGTTCACTCGGCAGCCGTCTTCAACTGCAGTAGAACGCATCAGCTCCCTCGCTCACAGTGAAAGCCCACGCAGACGAACCTGCATCCCGTGCATCCCCTTGATCTCGTCCTTCAGCAGCTCGTTGACGACGCGATGTTGCTTGATCGTTGACAAGCCCTTGAAGGAGGAATGCGATATCGAAATGGCGTAAAAGGTGCCGCATCCGCCTGCAGGACCTCAACGCAGTCAGCTCGAGCTCCACACTCCGTCCCCCGCCGAGACGAGCTCAACGCACCCGAGACGTCCTGGACCTCGATCTTTGCGCCCTCCATGTTGGCTGCCAGCTTGTTCTTGAGCGCTTGCTCTCCATCTGAGAGCGGCGGTGATGCGACGGCCTGGGAGGAGGCCTCGCTGAGGCGCGAGGAGGAGGCGACGGGGAAGTGGGAAGGGCGCGAGGTGGAAAGGGGGCGGGACTGGAAGCTTCGGAGAGCTGGTAGGCGTAGGCTGGAGAGTCGGGACTGCATGATTAGCTGGAGGGAAGTGTGGAAGTGGCCAACCACCGCAGAGAGAAAAGCGCGGAGAGCGATCTCCGATTCTTGTTCCTCAACCCTCATCTCGACTTCGTTACAACAACTTCAGGCCACCGGAGCAAGCTATAAAGTTACTCTAGGATGGCTTCCTTGACCCTCAAGCCACTCCACTCCATCGCCAGCACTTCCCGGCTAGCAGCGCGTTCCCTCCTTTCCACCTCCGCCAGCTCATCGCCGAGAGCTCTCTCCACTTCATCTCTCCTTCGATGCTCTTGCACTGGTGACAGTCGGTCATCGGCACCCTCCTCCACGCTTGGTGGAGCACAGCGGAGACTCGGATTGTTGCGATCTCTCTCTACCAAGTCGACGAACGTCTTCTCACTGCTTCCCAAGGTGAGCTGTTTTGCGGGCGATCAAGAGGAGCGGAGGAGCTGATACAGCCTCACAGAAGGGTGTGCAGATTGCAAGACTATCCGGCAAGGCGATTCCTCCCCTCAGCTCCCTCCTCTCCACCCGATCCTCAACCACCACTCCGACTTCATCCACCTCCTGTCGAACCCTCTCCACCGCCACCCTCTCCTCCGAATCCTCCTTCCCCAATCCAACAGAGGTACCACTGACGACTCCCGCTGTCGCCAAGTACCTCGTTGTCATCGCCGGGATGGTCTTCGCGATCGTAGTCGTCGGCGGCATGACTCGCTTGACGGAGAGCGGACTCTCGATCACCGAGTGGAACGTCGTTAGCGGCATCTTGCCTCCTCTGGGAGCCGCCGACTGGGAGCGCGAGTTCGAAAAGTACCGCGCCACGCCCGAATGGCGAATGTGCGTCTTTCCGCGCCGATCTTGGTCAAGGCCGCAAACTGACGCTTCGTTGCATTCGCAGGCAGAACCAGCACATCTCGCTCGAGGACTTTAAGACGATCTATTTCTGGGAATGGTCGCACCGGATCCTCGGTCGTGTCATCGGTCTGACCTTCCTCGCCCCGATCCCCTACTTCCTCCTCCGCCGTCGCCTCTCCCCCCGCTCCTCCCTCGCCCTCCTCGGCATCGGAACGCTCATCGGATGCCAGGGCGCGATGGGATGGTACATGGTCAAGTCGGGCCTCGACGAGAAGAGCGTCGTTGAGCTCGGTGGGGTCGCCCGCGTGAGCCAGTATCGCCTTGCCGCGCATCTGGGCCTCGCGTTCCTCGTCTACTCTGGTTGCGTGAGGCTGGCGATCGGTGTTGGACGGGACTGGAAGATTGTCAACGGGAATGGAGGAGGAGGAGCGGGATTGGGAGGAGTCAAGGGAGTCGAGGAATCGCTCGCTAGGCTCAACAGCAAGGTCGCTGGACGCGTTAGGGTTCTCGTCACGGCGTTGACTGCTCTCATATTTTTGACTGCCGTCTCTGGTACGTTTCCTCTCGCAAGCTCATTGAACCAGAACTGATTTTCTCGTCGATCGCAGGAGCCTTCGTCGCAGGCCTCGATGCTGGACTCGTATACAACGACTTCCCCCTCATGGGCGGCAACCTCATCCCTCCTACCGAAGAGCTCTTCTCCGACTTCTACGCCCGCAACCCCGAGAAGACCGATCGCTGGTGGAGGAACATGCTCGAGAACCCTACCACGGTCCAATTCGATCACCGAGTCCTCGTGCGTCCTCCTTCCTCCCTGCTCACCCATCTTAGTACCCAGCACTGATCCCCACTCCTCGCAGGCCATGACTACCTTCACCTCGATCGTCTCCCTCTTCCTCTTCGTCCGCCGCCCCTCGATCGCCATGCACCTTCCCCCTGCGACGATCCGCCTCATCAAGGGAACGATGCACATGTCCTTCCTCCAAGTTGCCTTGGGAATCTCGACCCTCATCTACCTCGTCCCGATCCACCTCGCTGCGACGCACCAGGCTGGTAGCCTCGTGCTGCTCAGTCTGGCGCTGGCGAGTGGGGCGAGCTTGAGGAGGCCGGGCAAGGTCGCGAGGGAGCTTATGAAGCTTAGGAAGATCAAGATGGCGCAGGTGGCGGCGCAGGCCGTTGCGAAGTAGATGGGTTTAGTAGGATTATGGAACGCGTTTAGTCTCACACCTCTCGCTTTTTCAGTTGCCCTATGGATTTAGGAGCGTCCCTGCTGTCTTCTGCTCGGGTACTTGCTTGGTTTGGTGAAGCCAGGGCCAGTCGCTAGTCGAACGAGAACAATAGGAAAACCGAACAGCGACGAAGTCCGTGGACTCCCTCGTCTGACCGCTTTCCTCTTTCCTCTTTCCACTCCGTCGTCTCCCGCTCGAGTCGCCATCTTCTCTCAAATGTGGGGACACCGCCGACCAAGCTCGACCTCTTCTCGCGCCTCTCGTCCTCCCCCCGCCGCTAACGACTCGAGCTCAACTAGTCCGCCCGGGGAATACGAGTTCGTCTACGAGTTCAGCACCGTCTCCGCGCCCAGTCCTCCCACTCCTCCTCTCCCCGAACCAGCCAACGAGTCCGTCCAGCGGTCCCCTCACCCAATCGCCGAGCGACCTGCCATCCCGAGTGCTCCGCGCGAGGAGCCGAAGAAGGAGGTCCAGGTGGAGCAGGCGCCGCAGAAGGAGAGGGGAATCGGTGGAAGTAGCGCGCAGAGCGGCTCTGGAGCTGGTACGCTGGAGCAGAAGGGCGGGGCCAGCGACGCTCCGCGAGCTCAGAAAGGTGCGTTTGCTGCCCTCAGTTCAGGCGTCGGTTCTTACTCCCTCTCCCTCTCCAGCTCCTCCGAAGATCCATCCCGCTCGACTCGCCCTCATCTCCTCCGGAACTCCAACCACCACCTCGTCTAACACCTCTTTCCGCGACCCTCCTCCGCACCGAAGTCTCGTCGCACCCTCCCACCCTCCCTCCAGCCCTCCGCACATCGAACCTCCTCCCCCTCCAAAGCCCAAGAAATCAATCGACGTCTCCCGCCGCAATTCCCAGCCCTACTCGATCTACGCGCCCGAAGGCTACGTCCCCTCGCCGCCACATTCCCCCCTCGGTCCTCTCCGCCCCGGCTCGCTCCCCATCTCTCCCCCAGCTTCTTCCCCTTCCCTCCCTCCCAAACCCACCTTCGTCTCCTCCCCTCCCACCCGCGTCTTGTCCGCTCGCACCGCCGAAACCTCTCGCGCAACTCACGTCGTCGCGAGTTTTTCGGAGCGAGCGACTCGGAGGACGCTCACGTTCGATACGACCGAGTCGAAGGAGCTCATCGCTCTGCGAGAGGAGAAGGAGAAGCTCGTCGAAGATAATGTCAAAATCCTCGAGGAGATGGCGAAGCTCGTCGAGGACAATGGGATCCTCGTCGAGGAGAACGCGAAGCTCGTGCGGGACAACGAGAAGCTGGAGGAGATGGTGAGGGAGGGAGAAGTGGTGGAGAGAGCGAAGGAGGAGATCGAGCGCAAGGTCGAAAAGGTCGAGGAGGACCTCGCGATCGCTATCGAGAACGTCGACCGGCTTCAGGAGGCGAACGAGGCTCTCTCGTCCCGCACGACCGCCGCGGAGACGGAGCGCGAAGCTGCGAGGATCCGCGTCTGCGATTGCGAGGAGGAGATTCGCACGTTGAAGCAGGAGCTTAGGAGGTCGAAGCAGGATGCTGTCGATGCGCGCGAGCGAGTTGCGAGGAGCGAGACGGATGCGGCGGCTTGGAAGGCGGAGGTGGAGAAGGCAACGAAGGACGCTTTCGACGCGCGTGAGCTGGTTGGGGAGGCAGCTGCTTGGAAGGCTGAGGTCGAGGTGTTGCGAGGGAAGGTCGATGAGATGGAACGAGGAGGCGGCGGCCTGAGCAAGACTCCGAGCTCGAGCAGGAAGGAGATCGACGAGATCAAGGTCGCAAAGAACGCGGCCGAGTACCGCGTCACTCGGCTCGTCGAGGAGAAGGCGGCCCTCAGGAGCGAGAAGGTCGACCTCGTCAACCAGCTCGACAAGTCGAGCAAGCGGTTCGTCGCCCTCGAGCAGCGTATCGAGTTGCTTGCGAAGGAGCATTCGACTTGCGGACAGGTCGACAACGGCATGGTCAAGGAGTGCGCGCGCCTCAGGACGCAGCTCGAAGCGTCCGAAAAGCGCTGCGAGGGCGTCAAGGCGGAGGCCGACAAGGCGACCAAGTCGGCGGCGAGGGAGCAGTCGTCGTTGTTGAGGGAGCTCGACGCGAAGGAGAATGAGAAGGGGCGAGAGTTGAAGAAGGAGAGGGAGAGGAGTGCGGGGCAGCTCGCTGGAGTGAGGAGGAAGACGGAGAAGCAGGAGCAGTTCATCGAGGAGCTGCTGTCGGCTCTCCAAGCGATGGAGAAGGAGAAGGAGGAGTTGAGCGGGATCCTCAAGAGCGGTTAGTCTTCTCCTTCCTTCTCCTCCTCGAGGAGACGAGAACTGAACTGCGATGCTTCGCAGGAGCCACCAGTTCGGTCGGAACTCCCTCGACGGCCGACCTCATCTCCTTGGCCGACCCTCCCGAAGCGAATGGAGACCGCGAACCCCGCCCCACTCCCTCGGACCAGCGCGCTCGCACTCGCACTCCTCTCGACTACGGCTTCGGCGCATCTGGCGGTGGTGCGCTGCCCCCTTCTCGTCGAGCGGTCGTGCACTCGTGTGCTGACTTCTCCTCCCGTCGCAGGGCTCCCGAGTCGCACGCAGGGAGACTTCTTCGAGGCACCGTACGTCTCCTCTCCTCCGCAATTCGGTACGCCCTCGCCTTCGTCAAGCCCGTTCGACTTCTGAATCGCCGAGTAGGATCGTTGCGCGTGTGGCCGGCGGAGGAGGAGGAGGAGGAGTTGTGATGACCGGGGGGGTTTTCGTCGTGCTTGTAGCTTGAGTAAGGCTTGTCTTCTGTGGAATTAGCTGGGTGAGCGAGGGACAAAGGGGAGAGAGACGCGCAAATTGCGGTCGACGCGACGAGTTTCGCTTCCTCCTCTCGGATCCTCTCTCTTCCTCCTCCCTCTCGGCGAATCTCCTTCTTGGGCTCCCCTTCCGCCTCCACCATGTCCCGCAATACCTCTTCCTACCAGTCAGACGAGCGACGGCGGCGCGCTCGCGAAATGATGGAAGAGGACGCGTCGCCTGTTCTTCCCAGCGGCTCACGAGCACGTTTGATCCCGAAGCCAGCTGCCAGCCCTACTCGAAGAAGAGCCCCAGTGTGAGTGGTCTCTGTCCAGGCGTTCGGGGGTCCTGGTGGCAGGAGGGGAGGGCCAGCTCTCGATGAGGCGATTGTGATGTGATGGTGCCTGGCGGGTGGGTGTGACGGAGCTTCGCCAGCTAACTGGGATCCCAAGGCCCGACGATTGAGCACTTTCGACTCTTTCGAACGACTGCTGATCCACCAGCTCCTTCCGCAGCGCTCCTTCGACTCCCCCTCGCCTTCCCCACTCCCCCGGCACCTCCTCTCCCAAGCTCGCCATCAAGTTTGCCGGCAAAGTCTACCGCACGCTCGACATGCAGATGGAAGGCGTCTCTTATTCTCCTGGAGGAGACTTCTTCGGCGAGCCAGACGAGGAAGTAGGGGAGGTAGAGCGGGAACAGCGGGAGCAGCGACGCAGGGAGGTGGAGCTGGATATGCGGCGGCAAGGAGGGAAGCGCGTGAAGCGGGGTACGAGCGGGATCGACGACGACCTGTTTGTCCAGGCACCACGAGGAGTCGCGTCCACCTCGAAGCTCTCGACCCCGACCAAGGCGCGCGTTCCTCCACGCTCCTACGAACCTCCTCGAGCACCGGCCGCCATCCTCGCAGGCCAACGCGCCTCTCCCCCACCTCTCGGACTCCCCTTTCTTCCCCGCTCCAACGTCCTACTCTCCTCCTCCCCTTCCATTCCCACCACACCCCTACCACCTCCACTCGCCGACCTCCTCGCCCTCCACACTGCCCTCGAAAGCGTACTCCTCTTCCACCTCGCCAACGAAGGCTCTCGCGTCGCCTCTTCCACCTCCAGTACTAACGCCGCCGGGGAAGCCACGATCCGTCTCCCCAACCTCATCGACCTCCCCGATCTCTCGCGCAAGATCGAAAGCAGCGGCCGAAGGTTCAACGAGAAGGAGTTTGCGAGGCTGGTCTGGGTGTGGGAGGGGTGTGGAGTTGGGGAAGGCGAGGAAGAGGAGGAACTGGAGATCCGGAGCGAGGGAGCTGCGAAGGATGCGGGAGGGATGGGGTTCATCGTCTCGCGCACGAGGTGCGGAACTGCGAACGCTGTCGTGAGCACGTACGGGATCGGGATCTCGGTGACGGTCAAGACGAACCCTCAACTACCCAAGTACGAGCTCGTTGGACCGCCCAGTTCGCCGTCGCGCAGTCCGGAGAAGAAGGTTGCGCCACCTAGTCCGAACAGTCTCGGGAGAGGGAGGGAGGGGATGAGTGTCGTTGCGCTTTGGAGTCAAGGGAACGATCTGCGAAGGGAGGAGTTTGGACGGAGGCTCAAAGAGTGGGCGAGGAGGTGTGCAGAAGACGAGGTGAGTTGTGGTCTCCGTTCTCGCTCGAAGCCTGCGACCAATGCACAGCGACAGAACGACGTCGTCTCCGCTTCAAACCTTCCGCCTCGCAAACGACCCAACCACATGATCTCCTCCCCCGCCTTCGTCTTGCCCGACATCCCTCGCGCGACTCTCCCCTCCCTCTCCCCCTCCGTCCCCTCGGTCGCTGGAACCTCCTCGCCTAGCCCCAAGAAGAAGGTTCCCTCCGATGTCTTTGGTCCCGGAATCGCCATCGCCGGTCCGAACGGGACGCTCGCAATGCTGGTCGAGGGACAGATGGCTCTCCCTACTGGCGGAGTCGTCAAAGATCGGAAGCAGGCGATGCTGGAGCGGGTGAGCTTCCTCCGCCTTTTTCGGTCGAGGCGATGCTGATGAAGTCTCACTCGCAGATTCAAGCGAAAGAGGACGCGAGGATGTCGACGTACCAGAAGAGCTTGTCGGCGCTCTCCGAGGGAGGATCGTCGGGGAAGAAGAGCCTTAAGCCCGACAAGGACATCGGGACGACATGGCGTATCGAGCAGATGGAGCGGTTCAAGCGAAACAGCATGCTGAGTCGACTGGGGAACGTCGCGGACGGGGTTTGGATGTGCGTCTGCCTCCCTCTCGTTCGCTAGAAGCGCCACTGACGACGACCGACTGCAGGCTCTTTGATGTTGGGCGCCGGAAGTCGATCCTCCTCCTGGACGTTGCGACCGCCATCGCGAAGAGCTCCAAGATCAGTCTCTCAGTCGGTCCGTCCTCTCCTCCCTCTCGACCGAATCGCAACTCAATCCTCTCTCGCAGACGAAGCCCAAGCCTCGCTCAACCTCCTCTGCACCCTCTGTCCCGACTTTACCTACGTCAAGCTCGTCGATCGACAGGAGTGGCTCTGCATGAAGGGCGTGATTGGCCTCAAGGAGGTCAAGGAGACGGTTCGAGTGGAGCGGGAGCGAGCTTCGCAGTTGTGAGGACGGACGGGGAAGGGGTTTGTAGGAAGCAGCGCCTTACGCGACGCTCGTGTGCATTTAGATATTCTCTTACTCTCCATCAAACACGCTGTCGGCTGCTCGAAGGGTTCCGTTCGCTTCAGCGTCCTTGAATTGCCAACCCTGCTCTCAACTCCTTTACGAAGTGTCCCTCTTCTCCCTCCCCGACCAATACCCATCTCCGCCATCGTCCTCGTCTTCTCCAACCTCAAATACCGCTCCATCCTCTCCCCGCTCCCGTTCCCTGGGCGACCCGTCCGAAAAAGTCGTCCCCCTCACGCTCAGCGGGATCGCATCGTATCCTCGCTCCTCCCTCCGCTCCCGCGACATTCCAACCCTCGCCAGCGCATCCTCCCACAACCTCCTTCCCTCCGCTCGCTCCAAATCTCCCTCCGACGGCGAAGCCATCGCAGGCGCCGAGCTCCACTCGTACAGCTCCAGCAAGGCAACCGCAACGAGGTGGATGACGAACGCTCCTGCGACCAGGATATTGGCTGACTTCGTCGAATCCATTTCGCTCTCCACGATCCAGGCGATCTACTCCTCGGAGGCGGAGAGGAAGGTGAGGCCGGAGAGGACGAGGAGGAAAGGCGGGAGATGCTGGAAGGCTCGGACTCCGGAGAAAGGGGCGTTGGGCGGGATGAGGGAGATCTCAATCATTCGTGTGAGGCCGGCGGCGATGAGGGAGAACCCAAATAACTTGTGTACCTGTGGTTAGAGGTGAGTCTGGGGCTCGGAGGAAGGAGGAAGGAGGAGGGACGGACGTTGGTCGAGTATTCGAGGCTTTGGGCGTGCGCAGACATCGCATATCCGGTGACGGCCTGCGGGAAGTGAAAAGCGTTAGCTGCAACCTCTCGGCAAGGAAAGAGACGTACCATTATCAGCCCAGGGAGAATGGACCTCTTGCCGTTGCGAGACTGAAGCGCGCCAAGAGCTCCTCCGCGGGACCAGACCCAACCGAGCGACGCGTGCTGAAGATCTCGGTGACTCCAGCCACTCGAAGTTTGGAGGAAATCGTGTGCAGTGAGAGTCTTTGAGGGACGCAGCGTCAGCGCAAGACGGAGAAAAGCACAAAAAGTGAACGCACTGCGATGAGCCCAAAAACCAGGATCACGACCGAGTCGAGGAAGTCCTGGCTCCACCTCGTGCGTGCGAGAAAGTCAGCTCCAAGGCGCAGAATTACGAGCAAAAAGATTCCGTAGCCGACGAAGGCGGATCCAAAGGCGAAGTGAGCCAGACACTGCATCCGCCGTCAGCTCCCTCTCGACGCCGCTCCCAAGATGCTCACCTGAACGAGACGTTCCCCGAAGCAGAATCCAAGCGTCGCGATTCCGCCGAGAATCATCTGGACCCACGCCAGCGGGAACGTCTTCCCTACGACGCCGTGGGCGAGGACCACTCCCCTCCGCAATCGAGTGCCTTCCAAAACGTGCAGCTTGAGGAAGGCACCAAGACTGGCTTGTAAGAGGAGATACGCGAGTAGATCTAAGACTTGCGTCAGACAGCTTCGAAAGGAATTGCAGAATTGAGAGGGACTCACAGGGAGCAACGTGCGCATGAGCGGTCGAGTGGAACGCTCTGCCCCTGTGGTGGTGGCCCAGGTAGTTGCCTGTCACGGCGAGGACAACCCCAAGAGACTGCATCGGATCATGGAATTGACTTCGCGTGATCCCCAAGACCATCCCGGCTGGGAAGCAAAGCCCCCAGACGAGGAGCTGTTGCCACACGTTCAGTTCCACGGAGGGCTTTGGAGTTGAAGCGAACGGACCTGTACGGCGATGTGCCACTTGAGGATCCCATCCGGCGGCTCGTCGTTGAGGAATTTGAACTCGAAGGGACCGACTGCGCCGAAAGGAGGCACGTCAGGAGCTTCGTCAGGGAGCAGCGGAACTGGCGTACCGTCCTCTTGATGCTCGTGCGCAGAGGCAGCGGAGTGAACGTAGCCAAAAGGAGCAGAAGAGCGAATCGGAGGCGCGGACTCATCGAGGAGAGAGGGGGAGAGGGAAACGCCCTCCGCGGAAGTTTTGATCCTGCTGTTTCGCTTCGAGGATCTCTCGTCCTCTCACGAACTGGCCCAGGGAACGGAACACGAACCGCTAAAATGACATGTCCATCGCGCAAACGAACTAAAAAACTGCTATCCACAGGAAAACCGTTCTCGACCTGCGCTCCTGGCTCAACTGCGACGAAGAGGGATCAGCGAGGGAACGCCAAAGCCCAAGGGAAAGGGACGTACGAAATGGCGACATAACGCTTCGAAATCGGCTTCCTGCGTCCTCCCACAGGCGTTCCTGCCCCCGAAGGCGGTCCCGACGATCCAGCCGCCGAGCTCGGCCTGGGAGGCATCGGCCCCGTCGACGCCGAGCGGAACTGCCCTGCGCTCGAGCGGTTCATCTCGTTGAGATCCGCCGACGTCTTGGCGCGGTTGAGGGGAGGAGGAGGGAGGCCGCTGAAGGAGCGTGGAGGACCGGAGGGGAGGGGAGGAGGTGTCTCGGACATGAAGCGAGGAGGGGGCATGTTGGCGCGAGCGGCGCGGGTGGGAGAGGCGGTGGCGGCTCGAGGAGGGGGTGCGTTGGCGAGGGGTGCAGAGGAGTCTCCGCCAGACTGGGAGCGAGGAGAGGGAGTCAGTTTGTTGGACGGAGAGGAGTCGTGGGCTGGACGTACCTTCTTGTTGACCCAGCGCTTGAGTTCAGCATCGTAGACGAACGAAGTCTGCTCGCCGAGGTTCGCCCTGACAGGACCAGCACCAGCCGCAGGAGATGCTTCTCGCTTGAACCACCCACCGAGCCAAGATCGAGACGGCTTGATAGCTGCGAAGGTACGTCGTCAGATCGCAGCAGCAACGCGGGAACGGAGGGACCAACCAGGCTTGTCCTCGACCTTCTTCGCCTCGGTGGCGCTCTTCTCCGCAGCGCCAGCCCCATCTTCTCCTTCCCCAGCCTGCTCGTCGATCGAGTCGAACGTAGGCTTGCGAGACTTGCTGTTGCCGATCCCAAGGTCGTCGAGCTCGTCGCGCGTCGTCGTCCGCTTGTGAGACTGCTGATGCTGGTTCGAGTACGACGACGAGGGGATGGCAGGTGAGGCCGAGGGGGTGTACGCCGCCATGGGGGAGATGAAGCCCGACTCGTCCTCGGCGAACGTCTCGTTGACGGGCGTGAAGACCGGAGCGCGTAGCGACGACGACGAGGCAGAGAGGTTGTCGCCACGCGACTCCCATCCCCACCCCTGGTCGTTTCCGCTCCCTCCCTCGTTCGCGCCTCCCTCGTCGTCGTACGCCGTGCTCTCGTAGCCGTACCCTCGGTCGGCACCAAACTCCTGCGAAGTCGCCTTGGGCGTCGTGGCTTCCGCGTCTTGACTGATCTCGGGGGGCTGGTACGACTGCCACGGTGGAGGAGCTGCGGCGTCATAGTTGTAGCCGGCGAAGCCGAGGGACGAGGACCGAGAGTGGTGCGTCTTGAATGGTGCGCGCTTGACGGGCGGGGGTCCAACGAGGGGTTGCGCGGTAGGTTGGTGAGGAGGGGTTCCGGCGTACGCGTGCTGGGCGGAGAGGTCGCTCTGGGAGTGCTTCTGGGAGAGGGTACCGGAGGTGTTGGCGGGAGAGATGGAGCTGTAGTGCGAGAAAGGGCCGATCGCTCCTCCGTTCGCAAGCTTGGCGACTTCGGCGGCTTTGGCGACCTGCGAGGCAGCTGGCTCGCCTTCTCCTGCGACAAACTTGCTGAACCGTCCTTCGAGCGTCGACCAGAGCGAGTCGATCGTCGGTCGAGGAACCTTGAGGGCGAGCAGCCAGCATCCGCCCTTGTCGTGGCCGGGGGCGGCGATGAGGCGGTCCGAGAGGGCCTTGACTTGCGCGACGAGGCCGGGGTTGTAGAAGGGGGTGGACGTGTTGGCGAGCTTGAGCGTATTGACGATGGCGTCGGTGTACCTGAGAAGTCTCGATCAGTTGGGCTCAGGTCGAAGGGCAGGGGGAAGGGACGAACTTCTGCGCTTGCGAAACATGGCCAGCATCGGCGAGCTGCGTCGCGTGGAAGAGGCGGAAAGCTTGGAGGTGGGGGAAGCCCGCGAACTGCTCTTGACCCTTGATGGCAGGCGCCAGGGAGAAGGCGAACTCGACCAACTCGGTGAGCATGATGCTCTCGAGCGTGACCGACGCCATGCTCGTTTTCGTGGGGGCTTCGCCGCCGACGAGGACGAGTCGAGTCGAGGGAGTGCCGACGCCGCCGATTGGAGATGTTCCGGGCGAGAGGAGGTAGCTGCGAAGGTTCGACCATTAGTTGAGGCACGAGGGCAAGAGCACCAGCAGCGGCACTCACCAAACGTGAGCCGCATCGAGCCAGCCGTTCGTCATGAGCGTATCTCCCAGCGCCGTCAACGCCGCCGAATCTCCCGCCGTGCGGTTGGCGATGATCATCGCGACCGTCTCCTGCCAGTTCGCGAGAACCGAATCGGGGAGTTCACCGACGAGGATGGGATCGGGGAAGCTGGGCGAGACGGGAGTGGCTGCTCGGGAGATGGGGCCTGCCGAGAGGAGTTGGGCGGTGCGGTGACTTTGCGGCAGGGCGAGAGGTCGCGGCGGAAGGAATTGCTGGACTGCGACGAACGAGGAGAATCAGTCAAGCGCGCACGATCTCGTGGAGGCACAACTGCTTACTCGACTCTCCACCCAAGCCCGCAAACATGCTGTACGCCACTCGCAGTCCCTCTCGTCCATTCGAAGTCGCCGAGCCGCCATCGAGCGAAGGGCTCAGCTCCGACCGTAGGAACTCGGTGACGACGTCCTTCCAGCAGTCGGTATCGACGCAGCTCGAGATGACGAACGCGTGGGCCCACATCTGGTGGTCGAGCGCGTACTTGACGGCCTTGCGTCGCTCGCCGCGAAGGAGGAAGGCGGAGATGCGGTCGAGGTTCGAGGGAGTGACCATGTAGGTCGCGAGGGGAGCGTCGGAGCCGCCAGTCGCCATGGGGGTGATGGGATGAGCGAAAGCGAGCTCGGAGGCGAGAGGGAGGTCGGTGTCGGAGATGTCTGCGGCGGCGGCGGAGTGGGGGACGAGGATCGAGCGAACCGTTTCGTCAATCTTGGGCCTGGTGGGTGCCGAAAAGGGTCAGTTGAGGC
The DNA here is from genome assembly GCA_025758715.1 of Glaciozyma martinii. NCBI lineage: Eukaryota > Fungi > Basidiomycota > Microbotryomycetes > Kriegeriales > Camptobasidiaceae > Glaciozyma > Glaciozyma martinii. The sequence continues at coordinate 2,016 of JANGFH010000683.1, read as the reverse complement.
GGGTAGGAGAAGCGGAAGACAGCAACTCACGTCCCACTGAGCTTTCCCTCGTTCTCAACGAGCGTCTTGACGAGCTTGACGAGGATGATTCGCGTCTCCAACTTCCTCTGCCGCACTCCTCCATCCTCCGACCCCGACATGCCAAAGCCACTCGGTCCAGCATCCCGAAGGTACGACGCATCATGCTCCAGCTCCCCGATCCTCCCCTCCAACCAGCTCACCGCCTCCTTCCTCTTCTTCCCCGCGTTCGCCCTCCCTCCATCCATGAAGATCGGACCCGGGAAGCTCGCCTCCGCCGCAGTGCAAGGGAAGAGGTCGACGACTTTGCGAACGTGGACGGACGAAGGGGAGGAAGGTGCGGTCGGCGCAGCGCCGTACGCATCCATCCCATAGGCGGGCGTCGAGCTGCCAGGGAAGACGACGAGCATCCTCCCCCCAAAGCCGAACGAGATGACGGGGGCCATACAGCGCTCGAGTCCGAGGTCCGCCACTTCTCCCGACTCGACCGACGCGCTCGACATCTGGCGCGTAGGCTCTGGCCGCGCGTAGGGGTCGTAAGGCGCCGCGGTGGGTTCTTCGAGGCTGAAGCGGCGCGCGTTCGTCGGAGGAGGGCCGTAGGGCGAGTAGGGAGTCGATTGGGGGTAGCTGCCGTACGCGGCTGGGGCAGTCATGTTCCCATCGGCGGTGGCGGAGTAGGGGTCGTGCGCGGCGAGGGATTGGTTCGTCGGAGTGGGGTAGCTGGCGTACGAGTCGGTCGAGTCGGCGCGGAAGGGAGTGGTCGGCGTGGCGGCGTAGGCGGCGTAGGGATCTTGCGACGCGTCGGCTTGACGGGGCTGCATCCTCGGGACCGACGGTTTCGGAGGGGAGGGGTACGAGGTCGGCTGGGGAGGAGAGGCGTAGCCACCGTACTGAGTGGGAGAGCCATACGTCTGCGACCCGTACGTGTCGGGAGTAGTGGCGGCGTCCCGGGGAGGAGGGGCGGTCTGGGAGTAGGGCGATTCGGTACCGTACGAGTTGGAAGGAGCGTAGGAGTCGGAAGGGGCGTAGGAGTCGGAAGGGGTGTAGGAGTCGGAAGGGGTGTAGGTAGAGTCGTTGGTCGAAGGAGCGTAGCCGTAGGAAGAGTCGGCGGCGGAGGAGAACGCGTTGACGGTCGGAGTGAACGCCTTGGACTCGTCCGCCTCCTGCGCGTACGAATCGTACGCCTGCCCACTCGCTCCACCTGCTTCCGCCACGTAGTCGTACCCCTGCATCGCCTCGCTCTTGCCGCTCCACTCGCCATAGCTCGAGCCCGCCTGACTCCCCTCGTTCCCGCCCTCCTCGCCAAAGACCTGCGAGTCGTCGAATCCGTACTGCTCGTCCTTTGGCACCGCAGACTGCTCGGGGAAGATGTCGTCCAACGCCGCTCCTCCCATCTCCGTCTCGATCCCCGTCTCGGGCTCCTCAGGCTGGACATCGTGCCGCGCTGCCATCTCAGGACTCGGCGCTTCGACGTTCAGTTCGGGCACGTTCGAGCTCCAGCTGTCTTCCCGCCTCTGCGAGGGACGATCGTCGAGCGTCGAGCCATGAAGACCCTCGACGAGATCGTCGACTTCGGGGTCGATCGTGCGAGAGAGGTCGACGCCCCACGCGGGAGAATCGGCTGTCGAAGTGGCGGGCTGTTGCGGGGCGTAAGGGGAGTATTGGGAGGAGAGATCGACGCCCCAGGAGGGCGTGTCGGCGACAGAGGTGGCGGGAAGGTCCTCCGAGAAGGGGGGTGATCCAGGCGCCTCGTCGAATGCGGCCGGCGCGTCGGACGATTGCTCCCAGGATGCAGCTGGAGGTGGAAGAAGGTAAGATAAAGGTTTTTGCAGAGGTTCAGAGGAGAAAGAGCGAACCTGCGGACGGTGAAGGGATCGGAGGAGAGTCGTAAGGCGAGTCCTGGCCGCTCGTCGGGCGCGAGATGGGAGCTGGTGCAGGACCAGAGGAGAGTTGAGGCGAGGAAGAGGCGTAGGGGTAGGGTTGGAAGGCGTCGACCTC
>JANGFH010000679.1:0-27507 GCA_025758715.1 Glaciozyma martinii | reverse complement strand
GGAGGCTCGGTATATTCCTCTACCAGGTGCGTTTGAACTCTCCAGAGCGTGAATTAACGCAGACTAATGGAGATGCGACCAGCGCATCGCACGCTCGGGAAGCGACACTCGCTTTGACGAGATCAAGAAGAGCCCCAGCAGGTTCGCTGTCGCCTGGTTCGCTCAAGGAGTTTGGATCTCGCTCACCGCTCTCCCCGTATTTGCCGTTCGTTCGTTCCACCTCGTTCCTCCCGCATGTACTAACGTGAGGCACACAGGTGAACTCGATCCCGCGCGCGGCGCAGGCTCCCCTTGGCAAGCGCGATGCCCTCGCTGCTGCGCTCTGGGTTGGCGCCTTTACGTGGGAGGTGATTGCCGACCGCCAAAAGTCAGCTTGGAGGGAGAAGAAGAACAAGAAGGAGCACGACGAGCAGTTCATCACTAGTGGTGCGTCTTCCCTCCTCGCTTCGCGTTCGTTCCTCGCTGACCTCCTTTCGCAGGTCTCTGGAGCAAGTCTCGCCACCCCAAGTTCGTCGCTTGTCCCTTGCATCAAGCTCCTACTGAACGGCTCTCCGCGCAGCTACGTCGGTGAAGTCGGACTCTGGTCTGCTCAATTCCTCGCCTCGACCGTCGCCCTCTCCTCCCCCCTCGTCGCGCCAATCTTCCCCTCCTGGCTCGCTTACGCCGCGGTCGCTTCCCCGTTGGCGGAGTACGCGCTCATCCGCTACGTTTCCGGTGTTCCGATCTTGGAGGTGCGCATTTTCGCTCGGTCGACCTTGAGAGGGGGCTGATCACTCGGGAGCAGGCGTCGGGGGACAAGAAGTATGGATCGGATCCCAAGTGGGTCGAGTACAAGAGGTGAGCTTCTCTCCCTCGTTCTTTGTCCCCACAAGCTGACCCTCGCTTCCCCAGGACGACGCCTGTCTTCTTCCCGAAGCTTTGGTGATTGGCAATACGAACACCTTGATTCTCCGACGCGATACATACTCCGTCGAAATTCGTACTTGGCCTACTGGAAGTGTCGTCGCACTGGGAGTTGCTGGTGCTCTGCGCAGAACTGATGGAGCTGCTCCCGGCGGTCAGTCGAGTTCTCTCAGCACCCAGAGCCCTTGCCCTCACTACCGAGCTCCAAGGCCGAAGCTTCGCACCCTTGTCCAAAACCGTTCTCCACCGCGACTCTCGCAATTGCAGCTCTTCTAGGAATCTCGCGTGCCCGCTCCAACTAATCCTCCCCGCTCGTCCCGCTGCTCCCCGCTTCTGAACTCTCACTCTCCGACCCCGACCCCGACCCCGATGAGCTCCCAGATTCCACCTCGTCCTCCCCCGACGATCCCAAATCACTGCTTCCCGAGCTCCCATAATCGATCGACGAGAGGTAGTCGACCGCAGCGAATTCCTCATCAACCCCTGCCCCAGCCTCCTCCTCGCTCCCATCCTCGCTCGACTGGCTCCAACCTGGCGATGTCGCGTCCTTCAGCTCCCAGTTGTCGCTAGGGGAATCAGGGATGATGTCGAGCCCGTAGGTCGAAAGGCTGATGTCGAGGTAGTTGCCGAAAGGCTGATGTCGAGGTAGTTGCAGAACGCCTCGAGGCCGCGAACGTGGCGAGCTGCGATGGAGTCGCCTTGGGAGTGGTGGAGTTGTTAGAGGGTGTGCCTGTGCTGGAAGAGCTCGAATTCGAGGTGTTCTTCGCAGTCGAGGAATGAGGAGGAGGGGAATGAGGGGGTGAGGGAGCGAAGGGGGGAGGAGCGAAGGTTGGCGAGGACTTGGAGAACGGCGTCCAACGCTTGACCGCGAAGTACGAGTGTGTGGAGATGGGGAAAGGAGGGGGAAGGGATTGGGTAGGCGGCGATTGCCTCCGGGGCGTAGAAATGGGAAAAGCTGAGCGAAAGGGCTTTGAGGGAGCGAGGTACGACGTGCAAGGCTGCCCAATCCACCGTCGAAAGACTTGTGGCGTTGATCGTGAGCGTCTCGAGATTCTTCAGCGACCTCGAGGCATGGCACATCGGTGCGAGTGCTTCAAACGAGGTGAGCAAGTCCAAAGTGAGATGTCGCAAGGGCTGCTGCTGGAGCGCAAACTCGATCGTCGTCCAGTCGATCAAGCTCTCCTCGAATTTGTCGTCCCGGAGCGTTAGGCAGCGAGTCCCAGCGAATAGACGGATGATCGTCGCCGCGAATTCCGAATCGACAAGGTCGAGCTTCGTCACGCTCTCTACGAGCTCTCGAAGGGCATCACAGGCGTAGTGACTCCGAGCGTCTTCCATCTCATCGTAGATGTGGTACACAATCCATTCCGTCGCCGAGGGTGCGAGAACCAGGCTCCTAATGGCAGGCGAAACCAGGTGCGAGAGGGCATAGTCGAAATCGTCGGCGTCCAGAAAGGTGCTGTCTCCGCGCGCATCAAAGTAGAGCTCCCTAAAGTGCGAGGCGTATCGCTTCCTGATTCGGTAGCGAAAAGTTGCGCTGCGACAGCCTGAGGTGTGAACGCTCTGGACAAACAGCATCATCAGCTCCGTTCCTCCCCTCTAGCAGCGAATCTCACCTCGAAAAGGAACTCGGCCGCCGGCGCATTCCATTCGCGACTGACCAGAAAGAGAGCGCCCACGCTCCTTCCCGCGCGAGACTTCTCCGAGTCACCGGGCAGCTCCCTTCGAAGCACGCAGCGCTGGTCTTTCTCGTACGCGAGCCTCACGATGTGAAGCTTGATCTCAGTCGGAAGAGTGTTCAGCGAAGCTCGAGGTGGTGCAGGCTGGCTGGGTTCGAGATCGAGGGCGGCCCAAGCGACCTGCCAGCGAAGGTTTCAGTACTTCTATACGACTCCCCTGGCGTTGCGCTGGAGCCGGAGCTGGAGGGGGAGGTGCGGCGCCTTGGGGAGCGTGCCGCCTTCTGCGGTCTCCGCCTCGCTCCGCTGGCGACCGAAGGCGGTAAAAGGCAGACTCACATGCTTCAGAGGAGCCAAGCAGCGTGCGAGTGAAGATGAAGCCGTGGAAGCAGGGGAGGAAGCTGCAGCCCGACCCGGACTCCTTTCGAGATTCGCCCTCCGAATCTCTGTCGTCGGCCTCGCAACGCTGAACTGGATCTTGCTGGCTCTCGTTCCAACAGTCCGAATCTTTGCATTAAACTCCATCAGAGTCCCCCCACCATCCCGGAGCGACGTACCTGCCTCCTCCACTCGGTCTCATCGTCCGAATCCTCCTCCAAGTCAACCTCGCCGAACGAATCCACCTCCTCCTCACTAAAGTACGGCTCCAGCTTCTCTCCTTCGACGGCCCACTGATTTCCCCACCTCGTTCGACAAACCAATGGCACCTCCGAGTCCTCGCGGTCCTTCTCCGCCCATACCAGTGTTTCCTCTTCAATGTCCTCGTTCTCCTCATCCTCAGAGCCTCCCATTCCACTCTCCCCACTTGCCAATTCACCAGAGTCGTCACTCCCGCGATCACTGCTCGAAGTCCGACTGAGCGACCTCGGCGCATCCTCCGACTCGCCTTCCGCCGCTTCCCAGGCCGCATCGAAACTGCGTTCCTCCTGATGCCATCGACACGCGCAATCGTAGGTCAACCCAAAGTACTTCCCGCCGAAGACGATGTCGGAGACGAAGAGTTCGATATCGAGGTGGCTGCAGAGGTTGCGGAGTTGCTCAAAGTCGGCGGGGAGGATGGAATTTCGCTGGGCGTAGTGGAGTTCGCGGAGGGTCACTGAGTAGGGGAGGAGAGATCGGAAGAGGAGGTGGGTGACCTGGGTGGAAGTAGGCCAGGAGCGCTTCGTCGCCTCGAAAGTTGAAATTGGGCTCAGTGGGGAATTCGAGGGAGAGGGTACGAATGGGGGAGGAGTGGAAGGCGCCGAGGAAGTCGAGTAGGTTGTCGGAGTTGGAACTACGGAGGGAAAGGGTGTGTAGGCGAGGAAAGACGAGGGCGGGGAACGGGAATGGAAGCCGTTCGCTGCGGAGCGTCAGACTCTCCAGCGTGTTTGAAACAGCGCCTAGCGTAGCGCAATCTCCGTGAGATAGTGTCGCAATGGTGAGGGAGAGAGAAAGGAGGTTCGCCGAGGAGGGAAGATGGAGCGAGAGGGAGGGGGTTCCGCCATACGCGCACGCGTTGTAGAGGTGGAGAGTGAGGTGGCGCACGGCGACTTCCGACGCTGGCTGAAGGTGTCGGAAAGAGCTGGACCCACGTTCGCTAACGATGAGCCGTGACGCGCGCGCGAACAGGCGCAGGATCGCGCCCGGGCACTGCGAGTTCCGGACCTCTAGCTCCTCAACGCGCGCGGCCATATCTTGAACCACCCCGTACATCTTCCCCCGAACCGCCAGCCATTCGGAGGCTTCTCCGGAAACGGAGACACGGCGGATGGTGCTCCACGTGCAGGACTCCGAGGAGAGGGCAAATTCCATGTCGCAGGAGTTGTCGATGACGAGGTTGCGGAAACAGGAGCTGTAGCGAGAGATAGAGCGAATAAAGAAGGTCCCGATACTCGACGCCCTCACCGTCTGCAGGAGGTGTCAGGTCAGCTCCCCTGCCCCCTGGTGCTGCCCTGGCCCAACTCACCTCGAGCAGCCTCTCCGCTGACAGCGCACTCATCTCCCGATTGAGCAGGAAGAGCGCGTTGACTCGCTTCCCCAGCCAGAAGCACCTGTCCCACCGTCCGCCGCCGTGCGCATCCGTGACCGCTCGAATGTCGGCGAGGTCCGCCGCTCGAGCGTGGTCGACGATGAGGGCTTTGAGCTCCGTCGGCAAGCTGAAAAGAGTGGTTCGAGGGGGTGGGGAGGAGGAAGGGGAGGGCGAGGACGTGGAGAAGGAGCTGTCGCTGTCGCAGGAGGGCATGCTGGGAGAGGAGAGCGGTTGGGACTGAAGGCGTCGACTGGGTGCGCTCGTTCGAAAGCGACGGCGAGCTGCAGGAAAGAAGCCATGTCAGCGCCGTTGTGCCCTCCTCCCTGCCCTGCCTGCCCTGTGCCCAACGGCCACGCACCAGAGCCTTCGCTCAGGCGCACGCGCACGGCAACACCGTCCAACCGCTGGGCCAAACTTGAGAGCGGAAGAGAAAGCCAGGTACTCACGAAGTAGGTTAGCGTACTAGGGAAAGTCCAGCAGCAGCGAAAGCGAGGTGAGAGCAGGAGGAAGAGGTAGCCGCGGCGTCGAACGAACGAAGGACTTGCTCCTCTTTCGCTGCGAGAAACCTGCCTTCGGTTTGCTTCCGCCAATCCTTTCGTAGACTTGAGCCCGCTTCACACATTTGACCGCGAGAAGCTTCAATCAGACCGTTGAGGCCAGCCCGAGATGGGTCCAGTTCCTCCCTCTCGACCTCTCGCAACCCCAACTCGCTGTCCCTCGGACGCGATCAAGTTCCCCTACAAGCCCGACTGCACACCGTCATCCTTCCCTCCAACTCCTCCCAATACTCCACTCCCGCTCTCCTTGCCGAACCTCGCGCGTGCCCCTCGCACCCCCTTCCTCGCTCCATCACTCACTCCCCGACACCGAGTCCTCGTCGTCCTCGTCGAGAAGATCGAGATCCTCGTCGTCCCAGCTCTCGTCACTCGTCTCGTCCGTCCCGTACTCAATCGCCGGCAGCTCCTCGACCTAGTCCTCTTCGTCGTCATCTTCCCCTTCCGCGCGCAACTGCTCGTTCAAATCCCGGACGAGCCCCCTCAGCAAGACCTGCGCCTCCGCATGCGCTACGATGGACCGCTTCAAGTCCGAGGCGCTCGCCCCGGCGGCCATGGGAAGGTCCGCGACGAGGCGCCTGGCGTGGTCGAGAGCGTCGGCGTTGGCGACTCTGCGACGATCGTACCGCACGGAGGAGGAATCGTAAGTAGGAAGGTGGGATCGGGGGCCAGGGACGAGGAGGATGTTGAAGGAGGTGCATTTGGAGCGAAGCGGCTTGAATTCGGAAGCGAGGAGGGGATAGTTCTGCGAGTAGTCGAGTCGTGCGAGGGTGTCCTGGTGGTCGTCGATGATGGAAAGGAGGGTGCGGCGTTCGGCGGAGCTGGGGGATTCGGTGAAGTGGAGAGTGAGGTTATGGAGAGGAGAATTGCGGAGGGACGAGAGGAGGGGGAGGATGGAATCTGGGCCGGACCTCAGAGTCAGGGTGTGAAGTCGAGGAAAGGGGAGTTCGGCCGCCGTCGAGATGGGTAGCTCGCCGGAAATCAGGTCGAAGGTGATCGACAAGCTCTCGAGCGCGAGGGAGAAACGTCGCAGAGGTGCCAGCCGGGTCCATTCCGTCGTCGACAGCTCGCCAGCGGTGATCTCGAGCGATGTGACGTTCTTGACAGGCGTGTCTCCACTGCTGGTCGCAGACCGCTGCTGGTCGCAGACAGCACGTCGCCGCCGCAGTCGATAGAGAGATGTCGAAGGTCGCTCAGCGCAATGGCCTCCTCGACGATCGACGGCACGGCGCTCGCCTCTTCGCCCCAAACGCTCAACGAGCGCAGAGATGGAAAAAGTCGCAGCGTCTCCATCGTCCTGTCCGACGTTCCCAACTGGGCCGCCCTGACGGTCGCGCACGCTTGACGAAATACTGGCCCAAAGTATTCGCTCCAATCCTTGTCGTAGGCCTCGTCGCCCGGGCTGTGGTCCAGGATGGCCTGGATCTGCCCTGCCGTAAACGCAGGGATGCGGACGTTTAGAAGGGAGAGGTTGGGGAGGGCCAGGATCGACGCGACGGCGTAGTTGAGGTCTTCCCGGTAGATGAAGTCGGCAAAGTCGATCTTGCGGAAGTATGCGGCGAAGCGGTGCACGACACGGCACCGGAAGACAGGTAGTCGACAGCGACTGACCCTGATCGTCTGGGGAGAGGTCAGCTTCGTCCTTCGATTGCAGGCCAGGAACCTCACCTCGAACACGTACGGCGCCGCCAGCGAGCTCAGCTCCTTGTTGACCCTAAAAAGTGCATTCGTACTCGAGCGCCAGCGTCCCACCAGAGCCGTCTCGACTCCTCGTCCGAAGCTGCTGAACCCAGTCTCTTTCTCCGCGCTTCCCGTCCCGCCTTGTACGCGACGTCGTCCTCGTGCGCGAAGCCGACGATGCATGCCTTGAGCTCGACGGGGGGGAGAGAAAAGGAGTGGAAGGTGCGAGGAGACGGCGGCATGACGGGGGAGGCGGGAGGAGGGAGAGGAGGGAGAGGAGGCGGAGGGTATGCTGGGCTGAGATGGGGGGAACGAAAGATCAGCTTCCTGTACGTCTTGAGTCCTCCTCCTCCTCGCCCTCAGCGCCTCAAAAGGGGTCGGCGCGTCGACCAGCAGCTGCAGGTCGCCCGCTCCCTCCCAGGTCCAAGTCGCTCCGCTCCGCTCCTCTCCACCGCATACCGCGCACTCACCTTCGAGTAGAGAGCAAACCGAGAGATCCAGGGAGCACAAGGGGGAGAGGCGGCGGAGAGAATATTGGGAGAGAGCAAGAGGCAGTCGCGTCTTCGAAACTTCCTCGACGTGCGAGGTGAGCTGCTCGCGTCCTCGAAGCTTGCCACCCTCGCCGCGGTCACCGATATACTCGTCCAACAGAACGCGCTCCGCGACTCTCCCAGCGAGCAAGCCACCAGCGACGGCCAAAATCCTCTCCCATCTCCCCAGGAACAACGCCAACGACAGGACCGGCAAGCTCTCGATTCCACCCTCGATATACCCCACCCACAGCTCCCTATCGGTCTGCACACCTCCATCAGCTCTCAACCTCGCACCTCGGCCAAGAAAGGACTCACAGAAATCCATCGTCTCATCACTCCTCTTGACCGTCTGCTTCCACGCCTCCTCAAAGTCGGCAGGGAGGATAACGTATCTGCGCTTCCTTCGTCAGTGGTGTACGGCGGAGGGGTGGAGAGAAGCGTACCGGTTCTTGCGCACGGCTTGCAGTCCGGCGGCTTGGCAAATGGAAGAGATCTCGGCGCAGGAGAGCTTGTCGGGTCGCTGGACGTCTGCGATTCGGGTTGAGAGTTAGTTCTGGGAGCGAAGCAGGCGGAGAGGCGCGCGGGGGAGGAGAAGGTGTGGAGAGGAGAAGAACGCACAATCCTCGAGGTCAACATCGGCGCCCATGCTCATCTTGCTCGTGATGGTCTGGAAGATGAGACGTTTCTCCCTCCTCGACGGCAGCGGGAACTCAATCTTGCGATCCAGTCGTCCAGGCCTCAACAACGCCGGGTCCTGCACGCACGCCCATCAGCTCCGCCCACACGTCGAACCCGAGAGAGAGAAACTCACGAGGGTATCAGCGCGGTTGGTCGCCATGATAACCTTGACATTACTCCCCTGATCGAACCCATCCATCTGGTTCAACAGCTCGAGCAAGATCCTCTGCACCTCGCGATCCGCGCCCGTCTGCGCATCGAACCGCTTGGTCGCGATAGCGTCAATCTCGTCGATGAAGATGATGGCGGGGGCGTTCTCGCGCGCCATGCGGAAGACGTCGCGGACCATGCGAGGACCTTCTCCGAGGTACTTTTGCACGAATTCGGAGCCGACGACGCGGATGAAGGCGGCGGTCGTGTGGTGCGCGACGGCCTTGACGAGCATCGTCTTTCCAGTTCCTACGTATCGTCATTAGCTCGTGCGCGGTGGGAGTGGAGGAGAAAGAAAGTCGCTCGGGAGGGGCGACGAGGGAGGAGGGAGGAACGCACCTGGAGGTCCGTAGAGCAGCACGCCGCGAGGAGGGTCGATTCCAATCTGGCGGTAGAGGTCGAACTGAGTGAGAGGGAGCTCGACGGCCTCGCGAATCTCCTGCTTCTGGATGTCCATCCCTCCAATATCGGCGTACGAGCTGCGTACTCGCATCAGCTGTGCCCTAGTCCCCGCCCCAGCAGAGCGGCGACTCACACATCGGGCTTCTCGTCCGCTCCAAGCATGCTGATACTGCTGTCCGCCTCCGGGGGAAGGACGTCGACGAGCGAGTTGGAATGGCGATGAAGCGCGACGGAGCTACTAGGCTTGAGGAGTTCCCGATCGATCGTGCTCAAGATCCTAACAACATAGTTGCTCCCCGTCGTGCTCCCCACGATCCCCGTGTGCTGATCAATCGGCTCGAGGAACTGGCCGATCACGAGAGGGACCGACTGGATCCGCTTGACCTCTTCTTGCGCGCGGATGAGCTCCCGCTTGAGGTTCTTCTGCTCGTCCTTAATGTACTCTTCTTGCAGGGCGAGAAAGTCGAGGTGCTGTTCGAGCTTCTTGAGCTTGAGGTAGAGGTCCTCTTGAGGGAGGGAGCTCAGGAGGGTGGCCTTCTCTTCGACGACAGCGGCGAAGGTGGGGTCCTGCGTTCGTAAGGCGTGAGCTCTGTTTCCTCGAGTACTGCATTGACTGCTCCATCCTCGCTGCCCAGCGCACTCGACTCCAGGCACCGCTCTCTCGCCCTTGAGCGTGCCCCTGCCCCGGCAGGCCCGCCGCCAGTCCACCTCCAGCTCTCCCACTCTAGCCAGCCGAGCAACTAGCAAGCCTGGCTCAAGTCCTCGGACGCCCTGGACCCTAACCCGCTTCCCAGTGCCCACCGACCGCTAGTCACCCCCGCTGAGGCAGACTCCAAACAGCGTCGTCAGCGCCTCCCCCCAGCCCTCCGACGCCAGCCCCAGCCACGCTGCTCCCCCGCTGTATCTGCATTTGCACTCAATCCCCATTCACTCCTTCCCCGCCTACCCAGGCCAGAGCCACCTCCACCACCAAGAGGAGCTGCTCCACCTCAGCCAGGCTTCACCTCCCTTCCTCACGCCGATTCTTCTCCAGCCTCCGAGCCTTCCCTCCCCCTCTTCCGACGCCGCCCAATCCCACTCCCACCCAGCGGCTACTCCCGAACACGACCCAGGGAGCGCGAAAGGGAAGCGCACCTCTCGTTCGATCTCGATTCCAATCTCGTCCATCCCTTCGACTGGCGGTTGCTGGTGAGTGAAGTGCGGGGCGGCTGGGAGGCGCGGGAGGGCTGGGGAAGGGTGTGCGGGGCGTTTGGAGGTGGTTGGAGGAGGGCAGGAGTGGACGCGTCAGCTGGCGAACGACTTGGAAATCTCAAAAGTGCTCAGTTTGGCGTTGGCCCTCCGTTCGCTCGACGACGACGACAACGGCGACGACGGGAGCTTGAATGAGGACAAGGCAGGAGCAGCAGTAGCCGCTAGATCTCTCGTAGCTCTCAAACGAGCAGCGAGACTCCAATGCACACTTGACTTGTTGCACTCCCCCTCCCTCTCCATCCCTCCTCCGAGTTCGGGACGACCAAAGGACCGCTGGGAGAATGAAAGAAGGCGACCAGGGGTATAGAGTGGGCGAGGGGAGTTGCGCCGTGCTGGGGTAGCTGCGATGAGGGTGATGGGAGGAGGAGAGTGCGGGGGTGATTGAAGGGGTAAGGACGGCGAAGGCGAGAGTTGTGGAGGTCGAGAGAAGAGGGAAGGCGAGTGAGGCATCGGGCCTATTTGCTATTTAGTGCAGTGACGAGCCTGTCGTCCCACCAAAGCGTCAGCTCGCATCCCTGAGTAGCCAGGGAGAAGACGCACCAGTCCAATCCCTCCTCCAACCCTTCTCCCTTGATCGCGCAACTCTTATGTATACTCCACGACCGATTCTTGAGCGTATCGAGTCCCAAGCCCTCCGACACTTCAGCCGGGCTCATCGCGTCAGGTTGGTCCTGCACGCCCGCATCAGCTGCGGTCCCTCCTCCTCCTGCCCACCGAGACCCAGCCAAAGAGAAGGAAAGCACACCTGCTTGTTCGCAAACACCAACAGCTTGGCATCTGCCAACTCCTCCTCGCTCAACATGGCCAGCAGCTCCGCTTTGTTGATGCTCAACCGCTCCCTATCCGAGCTATCGACGACGTAGACGACCGCCTTGGTGTCGGCGTAGTAGCAGCGCCAGTACGGTCGGATCGAAGTCTGCCCTCCGAGATCCCACACCTGCGCGACAATTCGCCGTCAGCTCAAGGGAGGGGGGTTGCAGCGGGAGGAGGACCGACTTGGAACTTGATGTTCTTGTACTGGACAGTCTCGACGTTGAACCCGATCGTTGGGATCGTAGTCACCACCTCTCCAATCTGTAGGCGGTACAGGATCGTCGTCTTGCCTCTGTTCCAACACGAATGCTACGTCAGCTGCAGCCCTCCTCACGCCCACGCCCAAAGAGAGAGAGAGAGAGCCACGCACGCCGAGTCGAGTCCAAGCATGAGTATCCGGACTTCACTGCTCCGTGAGAAGAGGCCAGAGAGTTTGGAGAAGAGGGTTGAGAACGAGACGCCCATGGCGGGACGAGAGGAGGGGCTGGGAGGAGGCGGAAGTCGGAGTCGGCGTGCGGTTGGCTGGGGGGTGAGTTAGCGTAGTGCTGGTGCTGGTGCTGCTCTGGTTGTGCTGTCGAGGGTGGGACTGGTTGGGCCTGGGGGCGTGTTGGAAGAGGGCAAAGGGCGGCGACGTCGAGCTCCCTTGGGCTCCTCCCGTTCCCCAACCTTATTCGACACGTTCTTCGCTCGACTCGAAAGCCACAGAACTCAGCTGCACCCGTACTAGCCCAGCCGACACCCGCTCGAACAAGGAGGAACGGTTCAGCCGCTCAATCCCTCTCGGTTCTCGTCGTCGTCGAGGGAGGATCGCTCGTACTGCAGTCGCTCTCCTACACCTACGAGTGAGTCACGAGGTCAGCGTGGTAGAGAGGAAGTTGACTCCCTTGCTCCCGCCGATCTCAGACTCACCTCGCTCTGCTTCCCGCCAATGCCACCATCGACTCCCTCCCTACCGAAATCCTGCACGACATCATCGAGCTCACCTACAACGCCTGCAATCGCTTCGACTGGACAGAACGGCAGGAGTGCGTGTGCGCTCTCTCTCTTGTCGCCCAGCGCTGGCAAACGAAGGCGCAAAGTCTGCTTTTTAACGAGGTCGACCAGCACAGCGCCGACTGGGGGCGCCGCGGACGCGCATGCGGCTGGAAACGTACAGGCGCGAGTGGGTGAAGAAGTTCTGCGCGAGCCCGGCGAGAGGGAGGCACCCAACTCGGGAGGTTCACCTTCGCGATGCTGGGGTCCCCGCCGCTCAAGTGCTCGACGCCTGCGTGGGGGTGGAGATCCTCCACCTTCACGTCACGGATGGCCTTCCTGGATCTGCTCTTGTCGACCCAGCGCTGTCGGGTGAGTGCGAACTCCCATTGCGGTTTGGAGGGGGGGACGCTGACCTCCTTCGTGTTCGCGAGCAGGACCCAAACACCTCGAGCTTTACGGCACTTTCGCGGAGCCAGTTCCACGAGACGTACTCTTCCACATCGAATCCGTCTCCATCGACGTCGACCCAAAACGATCCATTCGACCGAGGTTTTGGATCTCCTCGCAACGGCATCGCTGGGAAGCCTCAAACGACTGAGCTTCGGCAATTCCCATTAGGTGCGTTCCGACTACTTTGGCGCTATCTCGCGACATTTGAAACCTGCTGCGGCCCAGCTCCAGCGGCTAGCGGCCACGGCCAGGGACGGGCCAGCCACGATCTCCTTCCTCGCTGCAGCCGACCACCTTCAGCACCTCCACCTCTCCAACATTTCCGCCACCTCCATGCTTTCCATTCTCAACGTCCTCTTACTCTCTCTCGCAACGGTCGAGCTCGGATTCTGGAGTAACGACGACAACGACCCGACAAGTCTCTCGCGCGCGCGCGCCGTCTTCACCACTCTCAGCACCGTCATCTTCACTCTCAACCACCTCGCGTTGGTCCACCTTGAATTCACGTCGGAAAGGCCCGACACGAGACGAGGTGTGGAGTGGAGCAGGCTCGAGGAGGCTTGTGCGACGAGGAACGTCCAGCTGAGGTGCGCATCTCCAGCTTCATCCCTGGACACCAGCTGATTCTCTTTCTTTCGCTCGCAGCATGAAGGTCACACGCAGCGAGCCATTCGACGACTAGCTTCCGCCTTTCCATCCCCTTCGACTTTTCTGCCCCGAGCGCCTCCCTGCCCGACTCTCCCCCCTTTCGACCAGCAGCTCTCCTCCCCCTTTCCCCTACCCATCCCCTTCCCCCTTGACTTGGCTCCCCTCCACTTCCCTCCCTTTCACTTCCTCCCCTCTCCTCCCGACGTCCGACCTCCACCTCTCCAATCCCCGCCTCGCCGACCTCGTGCGGAACGAGCTGGCTCTCTCGGACGCCGCGCACGGAGCGAGCAGGCGGGACGAATCTGAAATGCTTGAAATGCTTTTTGCTTGCCGTTCTCAACTTCGACTTCGTTCTGCTGCAGATGCATCGCGAGGTTCGAGAAAGACGAAGCAACCGAGGGGACTTGCTCCTCTTCGATGTTCTCGCAGCACAACGTTCCCTGCTCACAGTTCCCTGCTCGTACTTTCCTGCTAGTCCCTCTCAGCTCCCTTGATCGAGAGCGATCGCGATCGCGTGAGGTTCGAAGCCCAGCAAGCCCATCGACGCAGCTCCAACCTCCCCCTCCTCCTCCCTCAGGCTCCTCGCCAAAGTCACTCCTCCTTCCGCATCCTAAGTGCACCTCCCAACCCCAATCCTCACTCCAACAACGCCTCACGCTTTCCACACTCGCCATCTCGCTTCACAAGCCTCGCTTCACAAACCTCGCTACCGAGACCCGCCAATTCTGAAAGCTCGTCTGACATTGCGAGGGGATGCGAATAGCTGGGATAGGGGTGCATAACCAGGTCCAAGTGCGGTAACGGTGGTGAGGGGGGATAGTAGCTGCGACATTGCGATATAATCGAGGGGATAAATCAAAGTGGGGGGGAATGCTCAAAAACGAAAGAAGCGATGCAAGTAGCGAGAGAAAAAAAGAAGCGAGGAAAGGCCCTAAACCCTCTTCTCCAACACGACGCCCAACTGCTCCGCAACCGCCCTGACGACCTCATCATCGACGCCCAACTGGCGTGAGATGGATTCCGCCCTCCTCCTCCTCACGACCTTCTTGGGGCTTCTCGGTGGCTGCACCTTCACCTTAATCGATGAGGAAGAAGGGAAGAGGAGGTTCGGCGCCGAAGTCGTCTTGGAGAGCCTCGAGGCGTTCGACTCCAAACTCGGTGCGCGCGTCGGGCTGAGCTCGTACTGCTGACGAGCAGCGCGGATCGGGGTCGTCTCGAGTTCGCGGTGGGGAGCGAGGTCGAGGATCTTGGAAGGGCTTTCGTCGTCCGAGTGGGTGGGACCGAAGGCGACTGAGACGTATTTGTCGCGGAGGGAGGGAGGGGAGAAGGAGAAGCCGCTGTCGAGGAGGTTGCGCTTGGGGGAGTTGCCGGACTGCAAGAGCGAGCGTCAGTTGTTGCGAACGAGCGATAAGCGAGGGGCGAATGTGGGGGAGAGGGAGAGAGCAACGTACGGGGTACCGAGTATGCTGCAGCCCACTTATCCTGACGAACTTGTTCTTCTGCCTCGGAAGGAAGACTGCGCATCTCTACCATCAGCTCCTGCTCCACAGCCTCGCGCCAAGTCCAAACTCACCCGGGCAAGCAGCGACGGCGTCGACCATCGTGGTGAGGATCTCGACCCAGTCGGGAACGCAATCGCGAACGGCTCCAAGGATCTCGACGGCCGCTGCGATCCCCAGGGCGATCAGCGACGTCGAGAGCGAGCGAACATAAACGAGACGAACCACACGAAGTGTTGAAGAGCCTGACGATCTGTTTGCTGTTGTACGTCTCGGGTTGGTGCCACGGGAACTGTTGCGATCCGTCAGTTCCAGCTCCCGGCGTGCGAGGACGACGAACTTTCTCGAGAATGGTGACAATGTTGTAGTACGGCCTCTCCTTGACCTTGCTTGCGTGGTTCGACTGCGGTCCCTTCTCATCAGCGAGCTACCCCCGAACGCGAAGAAGAATTGAACGAACCTCAAGCTTGCAGAGCGAAACAAGTCCCGTGAGCTCAGTCTGCATGAGGAGCGGTCCAGGCACAGCTCCAGGAAGCGCGTTAAGGCCTTGGAACCCGGGTTCCCAGCTCGGGAAGATCTGCGATCGGCATCAGCATCAAGCGAGGCGAGCAGGGAGGGAAGGAGGACGAACGGTAGTCATGAGGATCGTCTGGTTCGAGAGCGTGACGTGCACCGGTCTTCCTCCAATCTTGCGTCCGTCGCGCGAGCGAACGATCATGCGCGCAGCCTCGAGCGAAGAGACTTCGATGTAGGCCTGAGAGAGGGTACGGCCGTCCGAGCTGCGAGTGCGAAGGGTCAGTTTCGGTTCTCCAAGTGGGGAAAGAATGAGATGGGAGGGAGCGGAAATGGAGAGAGAACGGACTGGGGAAGAATGGGAAGAGGACGAACCGGTTGCAGAGGATATGAACAGCCAGCACGCACTCGTCTACCGGAGCAAGCGATCCCTCCGGCAGCCAATCCTCGATCTCAGCAGCAGTGACGTCCCACGGAATCTGCGTTCGCTCATAAGTCCTCGCAAAACATCGAGAGCGAGGGAGGGAGAAAGGACGCACGTTGTCGAGACGAACGACGGGCCAAGCAGTCTTCTTGTTGATGACTTCCTGCGGCTGCTCGAGGGGGTCGACGTTCTTCCTGCTCGTCGTTGACGGTGTCAGCATTTGAGTTTCCTCCAGCACAAACGACGACGAAGGAAGGAAGAGCGAGGAAGAGAAAGAACAAACGACGCACCCAATCGCCTCCCAAGCCTTGTTCCTCGCCTCCTCCGGCGACAACGGTCCCTCCAAACTCCAATCCAGCTCCCTGTACGGACTCAACTCGACGCTCGTCTCTCCCACCACCTCGATTCCCGCCGCCCACCTCGACTCGCCCGTTCCCTTGCGCAACGGCGTCGAAACCGCGCGCATCGGCGAAAGGAGGTTCCCGAACGAAGTGTTGGTCGAGACGGACGAGTTGCGGGTGTGGGAAGCGGAAGAGTTAGCCTGGGTGGAGATGCCGATAGGGGAAGCGGGGAAGGCGTTCTCCTTGCCCTTCTTCTTCGAGGGGAGGTCCGAGTGTCGTACGCTGTCGCCGTTGCGGAGGCTGGTGAGGAGAGCGTCGACGAGGCCGAGGGAACCCGTGTTTTCCCACGCGGGGCCGAAGGAGGCGATGGGGGAGGAGCACATGAAGCAAGTCATCTCGCGGGGAGGCTTGTGGGCGCAACCGTTGATGAGGGCGTTGAGGCAGGTGTGGCAGAGGAGGTCTGCGAAGAGAGTTAGTTGAGGAGAGAAGGAAGAGAGATAGAGCGCGCACGGTCGCAGGGGATCTGCGAAGAGTTTGTTAGCTCGAGCGAAGGGGGTGTGAGAGAGGAACGCACGAGAGCGACAAAGCTGGCGACGGGAGCGCATCCGCAAGAAGAGCAAACACCATCGTCGTTGTCGTTCTCCGAGCTGCCGATCTCATCCTCGCCACTCGCCGTTCCATGCGTCTCGTCCTCCTCGATGACGGGCGAGGCCAAAGCCATGCTCGCCCTGTCGAGCGTCCTCCTCCCCAAAACAATCCCTTCCTCCTCCTCTTCCTCCTCTTCGATCGCAGCAGGGTGGGAGAACTTGTCCGGCTCGACGTAAGGACCCCTCGAGATGATCGTCGGAAGAGGAGAGTACGGAGCCTCGTCTTCGCTCTCGGACCCGCTGGCTCGCTTGCGGAGGTGTGGCGGGATTTCGAGGCGCTGGAGAGGCGAGTGGTACGCATCTTCGGATTCGGGGAGGCAGGACTGGTCGTAGGATTCGAGGGATGGGTAGGAGGGGGAGAGTTCGAGGACGGGAGGTCGACGGTGAGGAGCGACGTAGGAACGCGCTTTCGAGTTGGAGGCCTGCGAGGAGACGTTAGCTGCGGTGGGAGCGGGGCTGGGGAGAGCCGTACCTGCATCTTGGACTCGAAGGAGCGCTCTTGAGCTGGCGTTGGGCCGACGGAGGTGGACTCGAGTTGGGTAGGACCGATAGGGGTGAAGGCGAGGGAGAGGGACGACGAACGCTTGGGAGAGTAGGCTGCGCGCGCAAGACTCGTGAGCCTCGTCGCCTTCAACGAGTGCGAGCGCCGAACGAAGGGACGAACCATGGATGCTCCTCTTGAGGTCCGACTCGGGCGACTCGTTCGGGAGGGTAGCGCTGGTCACCCGCTTGCTCACCGCGATCGGCGAGTCCTCTCCATCACTGAAACCGATCCCACCGTCCTGCTTGAGGGGCGCGCCAGTTGGGAGGAGGTCGAGATGCGAAACGGACGAGGAAGGGGTGTCAGTTCTCGAGGAAGGTCGACGAGATGGGGTCGTCATTGGAGCGGGTGGTGGTGTGGGTGAAGGAAAGTAGGTCGGAGTAGTCATACGAGTGCTGGAGGGTTGGTTGAGCGCTCTGGAGGGAAGGAGTGGTTGAGGGGTTCGAGCTGGTTGGAAATGAGAGAACGAAACTGGCGCTGGTGGGTCTACCTCACGCTGTGGTCCTGGCTCGTCTCGAGTGACCCTTTACCAAGAGGGAACAGGAGGAGGGGTGAGGGGGAGGGGGAGGGGAGAGGGAGGAAGGAACGACGGCTCGACGCTTCGACCCTCTTGCGCTCCCCGAGATTCGTTTCGACCTCGAGCAGTTCCAACGCCACCTCCCCAGCTCAATCCGAGCACGTAGTCTGATTAGGGTAAGCAATCGACACGTCTGAGCGAAAGGACGAGAAGAATCGTCCCGACAGCAGTCGAGCAACGCGTCGGTCCTCGAGGCGCGCAGTCCGGTCAAACCTGAGCGCTGAGCAAGCAGTTCCAGCAACGACGAGCAGTCAAGCCAGGAGCAGTGAAGACCACGCACGACTATAACTCACTTTGGATTACTCGTCGTCCTCGTCGTCGCTCCCCTCCTCGCCCAAGCTTTCCCTCCTCTTCTCCAACCCCTCGACGACCAAATTCCCACTCGGGACCAACGCCTCTCCCCAACTCCCTACCGTCCTCCCCGCTCCCCCTCCATCAATCTCCACCACGACGCGCGGGAACGTAGTCGCGAGCCTAAACTCATAAACATGTTCATACCCCTCTGGCTTCCTCCCCCCGATCCTCTCCCCCTCTTTCTCCTCCTCCAACGCGCATTCCACAAACGCATAAACCCTCTCGACCGTCTCCCCCTCTCCAAACTTCCTCACCGCCCTCCTCCCATCTCCCAACCTCACTCCAATCCTCGCCCCCACAGCCGGTTCCACTCCCATCTCCCCTCGCATCCAATTCCTCCATTCCCTCCCCTGTTCCCTCAATTTCCCAATCCTCGCCTCTCGCTCGATGTTCGCCACCCCTTCGCGCCGCTTCCGATCCTCCTCCGCTCGCCGAGCAAGAACCCGCTCCGTATCCCGCGACGCAGCGAGGTTATAAGCTCGATCCTGCTCTTCCCGCAATACGCGTTCGGCGGTACGAGTGGCTGCGATCCCGCGGAGACGGGTTAGGAAAGGGGTGACGCGCGGGAGGACGAGGGTCGTTAAGTGGGTTTGGAGAGCGGGGGCGGAGGTGATCGAAGAGGGGGAACCTTCGAGGCGCGAGATGACGGTCATGCGCGGGGAGGCGGTCGAGGTGGAAGTGGTCGAGGGGGGTTGGAGAGCGATAAAGGCGATAAAGGGGAGGGAGAAGTAGGAGAGCGTCTTGCTAACTGTGATCCGGTCTCGTCAGTTCCATCTTGTCCGTCGAAGAGGGAAGGAGGAACGCACCTTGATACGCATCTCGATCTCGTACATCTCCGCCCCAGCACAAGATCCCCTCGGCAGCGAGCGTCCTCAACAACTCGGGGTCCGTCAGAACGTTCCTGCCGCGCGCTCCTCGTTAGCTCCCCATCGTCCGTTCCTCACCACCCACACGAACGCACCTCTTGAACTCGGCATCATCCTCATGCTCATCGCACGTCAACACGACCATAAGCACCTTGACCTCCTCCTTTGCCCTCCTCAACGCACTCTCATACCCGCCAATCCAAAAATCCGGCAAACACCTCCTCGTCCCGCGTTCCCTCAACCCACTCCCCCCAACCCCCGCAGCGCGCTCATTCCTCCTCCCCCACCTCACTCCCCCCGTACTCTCCTCCAGCGCTCTCACCCACCGTTCCGCCGCTGCGACAGGGTCCAGATGTGCTCTGGAGGGATCACGGGCAAAGGGGTTTCGAGGGCGGAGGGAGGGGGCTCCTGGACGGATTCGGAGGAGGCGCGCTGTGGGCTGTGTGAGCTGGGAGAGGCGACGGGGAGGGGCGGACGGACCGAGAAAGCCTAGGACGTAGCCTGCTGCGCCGTAGAGGACTCCAGCGGGCCAGCTGAGGACGTTGATGGGGACTGCAAAGAACTGCCGCGTCGCGCATCAGCTCCTCACTCGTTCCCTGGGAGAAGGCGGGAGGCGGACCTGTCGGAGCCAGAATGCGAGACTGCCAGGAGCGACTGGGCGACCACCGCCGCTGGGGGGCATCACGGCCGAGTCGTCGATCCCGAATTCCTCCATGAGCGGAGTCGAGGAGGAGGGAGTGGGGTGGGACCCGGGTTCGCGGTCATAGATCTTGGCGATAGCGGTCTGGGGAGAGAGTCAGCGAGGTTCCGGGTGCGTGTGGTATGTTGGAGTGCTGGGCAGCAGGCACGGCGAGCCCTGAAGGAGCTTGTACTCGCTCGTGGTGGCTGCACCCCGCACTGGCCGATGACGGCGCACTCACCTCGAGATTCCAGTCGGTAGAATTGAGCACCGTTACGCTCGTGTCCAGATCATCCGTGTTGGTGATCGCCTGGAAGCTCGCGAGCGTCTCGCGTTGAGCGGGGGAGAGGGAGTCGAGGACGTCCATCCGAGAGGCGTTGGGGAGACGAGGAACCGCGCGCCGAGTTGGAGTCCGGTGGGCAGCGAAAGCGGGGGCGCTCTAGGAAGGGAGAAGGAGTGGGGGTCGTTGACGGAGTGGGAGTGAAGTGGGAGAGGACAAGCCAGGGAAGCCTGAGAGCGCAGGCGCAGCCCAGCCCAGGGCGCAAGGCGGGCTGGCGACGAACACGTCTCTCTTCCTCCGCCCTATCGCTCGACCTGCTCCACTCGAGGATAGCTAGATTTGGTGCTACAAAGGTGAGTACTGCGAGTTCAAGGCGGAACAGGGTGCTCGAACTGGAGGAAATGGGCGACTGCAACGCGTCGAGCGAGGCTGCTGAAGTGCTCTGAGGAGCGGAGAAGGCAGAGGCTCTTCTTCGCGGTACAAGGAGCTGATTCACTGCTCTACAGGTAGCCACGGACGACCCAACGAGCCAGCATCTTCCCGAACTCCTCCCCTCTTCCCCGCCGACCCGCCTTCGCCCCTCACGATGGAAGACGCCCTCTCCCCCAGCCCTCCTCGCACCTTCCACTCCTTTTCTCTCCTCCCCGCCGAGCTCAAAGCCATCATCGTCGGCTTCGCGCACGAGAACGACGTCGCGTACACGGCGTCAAGGGAAGCGCGGCGGCAGAGACTGGTTTTAGCAGCTTCGGACGAGGAAGTCTAGACGGCCCTGGTGGGACGCTGGTGCTCGAGTACGAATGCCCTGTTTGAGGTCAACAAGGAGCTGAGCTCGCTGGCGGCGGCTTACGTGTTCAAGGTCCGCTTCCCCGTTGGCGTTTGGAAGGACGAAGCTGACCTCTCCCCAGACGATCAGGGTCAGTCGCTGTCGACTGCCAGTCTTCCAGTACGGCATCCTACACCTCTACGCCGTCCACTTCCGCGAGATCGATTTCGAAGACTTCGTCTACGAGGAGGACTTCAACAACGTCGCCGCGTCGATCATGGCTCTCCCCCACGTCTCCCTTCAAAGCCTCCGCATGCGCGGCCATGCAGTACGCCAGCTCGTGGAGATTATGAGCCCCGACCCGGACGAGGAGGATTGGAAGGAATACTTTGCGCCAGTATTTCGTCGAGGGTGCGCGGCGATGAGGGAGGCCCGGCTGGACATTTCGTACGGCGCAAGCTCGGGCGACACGGCTGCGATGCTGAGGCAGCACTAACCTCTCTCACCATACGGGGTGACGACGGAAGCGCCATCTCGTCGATCGTCGACGAGGCCGTCGCGCGGGGCACCCTTCGCATTCTCGCCATTCTTTGCGAGGACGTCCTGTCAAGCATCGGTAGCGGAAACGCACCCGTCACGAACGTCAAGTCGCTCGAGATCACCGCCGATGAGCTGTCGACGACGGAATGGACTGGGCTGGCGGCTCTGCGACGTTTTTCCCTCGCGTTCGAGAGCTTGTCTATTCTCCAATCTACCCCCCTCGGCGGCGGCCAAACTCCCCTTTCCTCGACTTCGTACCCTGAGTCTGAACTCCAGCCCGAATTCCGTCCTCCCCCTCCTTTCGTCCCTCCGCCTTTCTCCTCTCCAGAACCTCACTATCCACTTCACCGACTCCCCTACATCTTTGGAACGCCTTATCCTTCTGGCCATCATCAACGACCGCCGGCACACCCTCAAACGACGCGACTACTCGCAGAACTTAAACTCCTCGCCTCCGAATTCAAGCCGCTTCGCTCCAAATGCACCACCTTCGGCATCCTCCTCGTCCTTGGCCCTCAATCCGACCGTCCTACGTACCCCTCTTCCTCCTGGCGGAAAAATTGTCGCAGGGTCACCAACACCGACGCTCTCGATTGGCCGAGCTCGGCGGCCGAGTACGGGACGGACGAGACGAGTGAGGAGAGCTGGGACGAGGAGGATCTCGACGAGGACGACGAGGACGGCGAGGACTCGGCGTCGGGGAGTGAGTCATGGAGCGAGGAGGGGGCTCGAGGGGTGCGAGGTTCGGCAAGGAGAGCGGGAGTGGAGCATTGGGAGGATTGGTAGGAAAGGGTGGAGGGTGTACATTCGGGCTTGTAGGAGAACTTGATCGCGTTTGAGGGACAGCGAGTCGTCGTTGCGAGAGCTCGAGAGAGGGAGGAACTGGGCGTATCTCGAGCTGCCAGCCTCGACGACCGGCTGCAGACTTGTCGCGGTCAAAGATTTCCAGGGCAAACGTGGCAGTGAACTTGAGTATACGAGAGAAGCGGAGGGAGTAAAGGCGTAAGGCCTGTCGCCACCGTCGCGAAAGTCGAGGAGGAAGTCCTTCGTTTCCTCTTCCTCCTGCTCTCACCTCGCTTTCGCTGCTGCTGGACTTGCCCTAGTACGCTACCCTACTTCGCGAGTACCTGGCTTTCTCTTCCGCCCTCAAGTTCGACTCAGCGGTTGGACGGTGTTGCCGTGCGCGTGCGCCTGAGCGAAGGCTCTGGTGCGTGGCCGTTGGGCAGAGGGCAGGGAGGAGGGCACCAAGGACGAACGTATTAGGGTGCTAACCGGACTTCTTTTTTTGCAGCTCGCCGTCGCTTTCGAACGAGCGCACCCACTCGACGCCTTCGCTCCCAACCGCTCTCCTCTCCCAGCATGCCCTCCTCCTGCGACAGCGACAGCTCCTCCTCCACGTCCTCGCCTTCCCCTTCCTCCTCCCCACCTCCTCTAACCACTCTTCTCAGCTTGCCGACGGAGCTCAAAGCTCTCATCGTCGAACACGCTCGAGCGGCCGACCTCGCCGACATTCGCGCGGTCACGGATGCGCACGGCGGCGGACGGTCGGACAGGTGCTTCTGGCTGGGGAAGCGAGTCAACACGATCTTCCTGCTCAATTGGGAGATGAGTGCCCTGGCAGCGGAGAGGCTGTTCGAGGTGAGTTGAGCTCCCGGCGGTGGGGCCAGGGCAGGCAGGACCAGGGCAGGAGAGCTGACCTGACACCTCTTGCAGACGGTGAGGGTGTCGAGTGCCGCGAATCTCTTATTTCGCTCCATCATCTCCTCTCGCTACAGCTCCTGCTTCCGCAACCTCGTCTTCGACTGCGCCTACGACATGGGATTTGTCCTCTCCCATGAGTTCTGCACGTGGAGCACCATCCGCCGTGTCTCCGTCTCCGGAGAAGTCTCCGAATGGCTGGCGGCGCAGGGGAAGATGTACGAGGTGGTTCAAGATATGGCCGCGCGCGTTGAGGAGCTAGAGGTCCGGAACTCGCAGTGTGCGGGCGCGATCCTTCGCCTGTTCGCGCGCGCGTCGCGGCTCCTCATTAGCGAACGTGGGTCCAGCTCCTCCCAACATCTACAACCAACGCCGGAGCTCGCCGTGCGCCACCTCACTCTCCGCCTCTACCCCGCGTACGCGTAAGGCGGAACCCCATCCCTCTCGCTCCATCTTCTTCCCTCCTCGGCGAACCTCCTTTCTCTCTCCGTCACCATTGCGACACTATCTGACGGAGATTGGGCTACGCTCGGCGCTATCTCGAGCACGCTGGAGAATCTGACGCTCCGCAGCGAACGGCTGGCATCGTCGCTCCCCGCCCTCGTCTTTCCTCAACTACACACCCTTTCCCTCCGGAATGCCAACTCCGACAACCTACTCGACGTCCTCGGCACCTTCCACTCCTCCCCCATTCGCACCCTCTCCCTCGACTTGCCCAGCGAGCCTAATTTCAACTTTCGAGGCGACGAAGCGCTTTTGGCCTACTTCCACCCAGGTCACCTCCTCTACCGATCTCTCCTCCCCTACTCAGCCACCCTCCGCGAACTTCACTACGCCCAGCGAAATCCCGCCCTCCCCGCCGACTTTGAGCAACTTCGCAACCTCTGCGAACACCTCGACATCAAACTATTCATCAGCGACATCCTCTTTGGCGCGGCGCCAAATATTCTGGATGAACCTACAATTGCACCTGTCGATGGCACGAGGAACGACGAAGGCTTTCGCGGGACGTCCTTTGAGAGCAGTCGGAGGAGGAGGAGCCCGACGACGACGACGACGAGGCGACGTCATTCTCGGCCAGCGATGGTCGGCTCGATCATTCGGGGGACTTGAGAATCGGAGAAAGGGGGAGGGAGGACTCGAAGGAGGAGGACGGCGAGGAGCACGCGGAGGATTGGAGCGAGGGCCCTTGCGGTGGGACGAGGGAGAGGGGGAGTGGGAGTGAGGGATTGGTAGCGGGAGAGCTTGGAGTTCGGGTTGGGATTGCGAGATTTGAGGAGCTGAGGCGTTCGTAACGACGAAGGATTGCCGGCCTCATCGCTTCGTCTTACGCTCTGCTAGCTTTCTGCTCGCTCTCCTGCTCGCTCTCCCTCTCGCTCTCCTGGCGCTCTCTCTGCCGCGCTCGCTCACGCGTCCCATTCACTCGAGTTCGAATTTAAGGCACAGCTGAAATACACCCGAATCACTATCGAATTGGGTCCGTACATCCCTAGAGAAGAGCCCAAACACCAACCCCGCAGGCAACGAGAACAGTAGCCCCACAGATCACTCCCCTCTCCCCTCCCGAAACTGTCCTCACCGTGGCTGCTGTAGCCGTAGGAGCGCGGGAAGTGGTCCTCGACGTCGTGGCGGGTGTGTTCGCGGGTCCGCCGTTGTTCGAGTTGCCTCCGTTGTTGGTGGGAGGGGCGCCGGGGACTGGCACGACGACCACGATGGGGTCGTCGGGGTCGTCAGGCGTGGTAGGCGTGACCGACGTGACGGGTGGGACGGGCGGGGTGGGTTCTGTAGGCTTCCCACAGACGTTCTCGATGCATTCGTTCTGCGAGATGATCGTCAGCGCGGACGCAGAGCGAGGGTGGGGAGACGAACCTGGCATTGGTCAGAGCTCGAACATGCAGATGAATCTCCTCGACTGTCAAAGGCCTCGCAATACTTGGGGGCTCCGCCGTTCGGGTCGTCAGCACCGGCGGGGGTGCATGAATCTGCAAAGGGCAGGGAATGAATTTCTGCGTCGTAAAGCAAGGCACGAGTGGTGGTTACCGTCCTCGCAGGTGTTCGCAGTGTCGCCTTTGCCCCGCCCAGGTTAGTTTGAGGATGAGTGCTGCGTGATGAAAGGACGTACATGGGTAGCCTGCTGGAGCGTAAGCGCAGGACCCATTGTCGCAGAATCCTGGAACCATCTTGGAGTCAGCTCGCGAATCGAGGAGCGGGCAGCGAGGACGAACCCGAGTCGCAGCCAACCGTCCCCGGGCACGGAGCACCGATGCTCGTGTCGGAAGGCACGCAGAGGGAAGCGACGCAATCGCCGATGCAGGTTGCTGCCGTAGTGCCTGTCGATTGAGGTGGGTTAGTGTCTGCCAGTGCCAGTGGCCGCAAGCGTAGTGGGAACGTACAAGAGTAACCATCGGGGGCTAGCCCGCAAGTTCCAGGATAGGTGAAAGAGGTGTCGCAGTAATCTGCGCAACTCGATGAGCACCCAAGATGGAAGAGCGAGAAAGCGAACGACCGACTTGAATTAGATGTAGTCCCGCCGGAGCAGCCGCCATTAGTTGTGCAGGGCTCCCCCAGGTTAGATCCGCCACCGCACACGAGGTCTCGGCAGTTGACCAGGCCCTGACACTCCAGGTTACTGCCCTCCAGGGTGCCTGAGGCGCCACAAGGTCAGCTGCGGCTCAAACAACAGGAACAGTCACTCACAAAGCGACCCTACCGGCTCTTCGCAGTATCCAGTGCCGCCGCTACAGACTGAGGTCAAGGTTAGCGGTAGATCTGAACTGGGGGAGGTGGACAGGACGTACTGCCGGTGGTGCAACCCTGCGTCCCGCAATCCTGGGCCCCCGAAATGGAGAACAAGCTGATGAGGACGAAGAGTGCAACTGACATTTAAACGTGAGCGCGAGAGGGGTCAAGAGCACAGAGAGGGGCGGAGAGGAAGTGAAAGGGTGTCCCCGGAAGAAGGTCTCCTGTAAACGCTGAGACCAGCGCAGGACCTGGTGATCAGAGGTCAGGACCTCGTAAGTCCGCTTCCAAGGGTGCGAAGCTCAAAAAGGAAGGTTGCTCGAATCGGAATTACGAAGCCCGCTGGCTGAACGATCTTCTGCACGGTACGTGAGCTTGATGCGGTCTCCTCGGCGGTCAAACCTTCCTCGAGCCGTGGTGAGAGAGCCGCAGTGAGAGCAGAAAGATACGGAATCAAGCGCTCGCCGCGTGATGGACGTCCGCTTGACGTCGAGGTTGGTTTGAGCCGTCGACGAAAGCCTGCAGAAGCAGCACTGCGCATGAAGACCGCGAAGCAGCCTTGACGCAGCAACGAAAGTTCTTGAACGCCCCGAGCGGCGGCCGCCGTTCCTTCGCCATGCACGCAGCGCGAGGGAATCCGCTGTTTGGCGAGGATTCGACCGTCGCAGAGACGAAATTCAATCGGTAAGGATCCAGAGGAGAGCGGCGTGCAGCGCCAAGATGCAGGCGGCGAAATGCAAGGAGGTGGCGTTGAGGGGGGTTCGTCAGCGCCCAAACCCTAGTGCAGACGACGGAGCAAAGAACGCACCAGCTTGCCTTTGGCTGCAGGCAATGAGGGCAATCGAAATCGAATCATCCAAGAGGGTCGCGGCGGTTGGTCGCGGCCAAAAAGACCTGGGTGATTGGCGAAGGAGGGCGATGGGGGTCGGGGGAGTGCAGCTGGTCGAGCGACGTCCCGGGTGCGCCAGAAGTAGGTGATCGTGCGTCGAAAACGAGGTCCTGCAAGGCGAGGATGTTCGCTAGCTCGGAGGAGGAGGAGGGTCGTGACCTGGACGACTGACCTCGAATCGCGGTCAAGGTGCGAGCAGCAGATCAGCGCAGCGAAGAAGCTCCCGAACGGGAGACGAGAAGAGCACGTAGCCAACATCCCAAAGCACCCTGAAATCGTCCTCGAGTGCGTGGAACCAGCAGACCTCCGCCGTCGCCGTTCGTTCCCAAGCTTCCAGGCTCCCTCCCTCTCGATGTCGCTCCGTCGACGCCTGCCACTCTCGATCTGCTACAGAGCAGTTCCTCCTTCTCGCAGTGCTTCCAGCGCTTCCTGGCAATCCTACTGTCCCGCCGCTGCTGCCGGTCTCCTCCCTCCCACTTCTCATCACTCCCCTGCTCGAGTCCTCCTCTCAAGAGACGCACACCTCTCAAGCCAGAATTGGATTGTCCCCCCCACTGCCCCGTGCAGTACTCTGCTCGTTGGCCAAGGCATTCGACCACTCACCTTCAGCAACCTCCCTCCAGGCAGCTCAAAGCGACGGCAGGTCCCAACGACGTCCTTCAAGTCAAGTTCGCAGGGCGCCAGCGCCACGCCTACTCCCAAGGTCGTCAAGTAAGGAGCGCGCTGCAGGCCAGCTGCGAGTAATAGGGCCGGCGTCCTGGGGGGAGATGGACGGATAGGGAGAGGAGAGGTCGAAGCGGCGGCGAGGGCTGAGGAAGTCGCGTTGGTCCTCGGCGTAGGGAGCTACCTGGCGAGTCGGGTGTACTCTTCCTGAGCTTGGTCGGCCTGCTGTCGGCGTGGTCGAGGGAACAGCTGGTCGTGGTCGTGGCAGAGGGAAGAGCTCTTTCCAGCTGGTTCGAGGTCAACTTGTGGCTTGGTCACCTTCCGTACCCTCCATCCCTGCTCTACCAGCTACGCCTTCTGCTCCTCTCCCAGAGGAAAGCCCACGCTCGGGAGGAACGCCCACTTCGGAGCCCGGACGAGCGCTGCGCCACCGCCGTGCGGCCTCGAGCTTCGCTCTCCTCTGCTGGTTCGACTTCGACTTGCTGCGCTCACCGAGGGGGAAGGAGGGGCGGCACTGGAACGAAAGGATTGGCGGGGAGCTTTCAGAGGACTGGCGAGGGCGATACGCCGGGCAACCTCTTCGCAGGGGAGCTGACAACTCGAACAGCCTGAGGGTCATGGACCTGCCTCGCCGATGGGACATCCTTCTGCTCTCCGACCGATCTCGCTACGAAGACGCTGCTTGAAACTTTGTTCAGCCCTGAACCTATCGA
>JANGFH010000678.1:0-11472 GCA_025758715.1 Glaciozyma martinii | reverse complement strand
AAAGGGCGCAGTCCTTGCAATTGGCGAGAGGCGAGAGGCGTGGAGCGCGCAAGACGGGTGGAGCGCGTCTTGACGGAGCTGGGTCGGTTCTTGTGATCCTTTTTCTGCTCGAAACAGTACGAGGACGACGTTCAAGATGTTGACAAGGAGATCGCCCATCTTGCAAGCCTCCTCCAAATCTGCGCCGCGCGCTCTCGCGCGCTGCAAGCTATTCAGCTGCAAGATCAAAGCCCTGCTCTTGGGCTGTAGTCAGTTCGAATTACCACCCTTTCTACACAGCTGTGGACAGGCGAGATTGATTTCGATCTGGTTTCGTTCTCTCTCCTCGCTGCGTGTCCCAACCAGCTCCACCTCTGCGATTATCCAAAGCCCGAGATGATATGCCAGTGTCCCTTCCTCCACTCGTCTACAGCAACAGCACCACCGCTCCCGCCACTCCTCCCAGCGTCATCCCCGCGACGCTCCTCCACCCTCCGCCAGCGGCCCCGTTCGAAAACACCGACGCTTCCTTCGTTTGCGTAGGGAAGGGGGTGCCCACCATCTGCGAGACCGTCGAGACGGCGCCAACCGACATGCTGCTCTCGACCGATGCGGTGCTGTCGACGGCGGTGCTCTCGGCGGCGGTGGTGGGGACGGGGGCAGTCGTGGTGGCTTCAGTCGTGACGACCGACGCCGTGGTCGACAGTGCCGTCGTGGATTCGGTGGTGAGGGCGGTGGTGAGGGCAGTCGTAAGGGCGGTCATGGTGGCGGCTCCTTCGGCGACGCAAGCATCGTTGACGGCTGTGGAGAAGAAAAGTCAGTCTTGGGCTTTGGCAGAAGGTCATCGCAGGACTTTGTAGAGCGCCAGGACGAGCGGTGTAGGGACCGTTTCTAAGAGAACTGGGGCAGGGCGGGCGAGGAGGCGACGCAGGAACGGCCTCCTCCCCGGCCCTGCTCCTTTCTTCCGAAGACAGGCACGCTTACTGTGCGTAACCCTGAGCGGTGGTCTAGCCTGAACAGGGTCACCGATCGCCTTGAGCACCACCTCTCCATCGACTGACCCGCTCTGCGCACGAAACGACAGCCAGGACTGCTTTGGCGACCAGACCTGGGCTATGTATCCACACGCGCTGAGCTGTTCCTCTGCGTTCCTCGCCCAGCCAACGGTTCTCCATCACCTTGGGCGCACACTGGGTTGGTGGAGAACCGAGGCGAACTCCCCCCCTCCTCCCGTTCTCCTGCGCCAAACCTTTCGCGCCCAAACTCTTCTCCCGCACACCAGTCGTACCATCAGCGCCCTCGTGTTCCTACTGCCACCAAAAGAGCGCCCAGACTCCCCGTACCCGCACGAACCATCGCTCAACTCACAGGCCAATGCCGCCGCCGGCGTGGCTGCATCGACGCTCGCCTCGAGGGTCAACTGAGTCGTCATGCAAGTGGTGCAGGTGGTAATGTCGGCGAGGAGAGTCGGGGTGCACACGCACGCCGCGATAGTGGTGACGTCCTGAGGGCAGAGCTGCAAGAGGAGAGCACGGTCAGCTTGACTCTCTCGAATCTCGCGGCGGGTTGAGCGAACGATGTAGTCGGCTCGGAAGGCGGCGCAGTCTGGCACACAGAGGTCGGGGATGATGACGGCCAAATTGTTCAACGACGTGAGAATGTCGGCGGGCGTCTGACGCCTGAGTAGGGAGGCTGAGACGGAGAGTGGAAGGAGGAGGAGAGCGAGGGCGAGGCCGAGGTTCCTCGCGTGTTGAAGGCGTGGCGACATGGTAAGGGCGTGTGGAGGGCGAGGATCGGGAGGAGGAGAGGAGAGGAGAGGAGAGGAGAGGAGAGCGATTCGAAAACGGCTGGGCGCCAGCGAAGGATTTGAAGCTGTGCGATTGCGGTGCGCTCGAACGCGGCTGCCTGAGCAGCTGTCCAGCTCTGCGTGGGTTTGCCCACCGCGTGGAGCTTGAAGAGCAACTGAGGCTAGCGAGACAGCCAGCCGAAAGCGCCAGGCAGCGAGGGAGAGCGAGGCGATCTCGTTCTTCAGATTCGAACAACCTGGACGATGACTGCCCTCACGCGTGCGCGCAACGAACGAAAAAGAAAGGTGGTATACACAGGGACAAAACAAGTCTAAAATCAAGCGTCCACCTGCATCCCCATCCCCTTGCCTCCGCTCTTCTTGAGCGCGCTCTTGGCCTTGACCTTTTGCTTGACCTTCTCCACCACCTCGTCCTCGCTCTCGGCGTCCAGGTCCATATCGGCACCCAACAGCGCCTCGGCGACGCCCATCTCTCCGTCCGAGCCGTCGTCCTCCTCGTCGAGGTCCTCTCCTCCTTCGAACTCCATCCCCTTCTTCGAACCGCGTGCGATCCGAGCTGCCTTCTTCTCCGCGCGGGCGGCGAGGAGGATCGACGAGGCGGAGAGAGCCTTGGTGGTGGATGGGGTAGGGTGGCGAAGGGAGAGGAGGTGGGAGGAGCGAGTGACTTCGAGTGAATCCGAGGTGAGAGTTTGGGGAGCGGCGGCGGCCATGCTGTGGGAGGAACGCAAGTCAGTACATGTTTTCGGAGGCACGGCTTTGATGGTGAAGAACAGAAAGAGTCGCGAGCAGCTCCCGTTGAGGGCTTGTTGGTCCGCCTTCGACACCGGCACGACGCCTGCGCGTCTAACGCGAGGGGATACACCGCTGAGCTTCGACGAGCGGCCTCCCAGATGGCTTGCGAACACCCGAGCTCGCAACAGCATTGCTTGCTGTCCCTGCGGCGCTCTCGCCTTTGCTTCGACGGAGCTGGAGGCGGAGCCTGCTTCTGCGCGGCTACGAACGTATTTGCCGAGGAGGCGCCCAGTAACTGCCGAAGAGACCATACTCCTGCTCTGAAACATCATACGAGCGAAGAAACGTAAAGCCTGCCCGCCAGAGAGCCTGCTCCCCGTATCCGCTCCTGCTCCCTCAGCTCCCCAGCTCCCCCGCTTCACCCCCAATAAAAGCCCCAATGCCACTCCCATCGACATACCCCTTCCCAGTCTCCACCATCCCCCCAAACTCGACTCCCAGCCAGCTCCACCGCAACTCTCCCAGCCAACCGAAAACTCGAACGTACCGAGCCTTGAAGAACGCCCTCTCGCGCTTCGCCCTGACCTCGGAGATCCTCTTCATGCCCACCAACGTAGCCTGCACCAAGTCGCGGTCGTAGACGATAGGAACGTTGCGGCGCTTCTCAAAGTTGAGAGTCGAGTCCTGTTCGCGAGCAGGCGGTTAGCTGTTGGCCGCGAACGGGGGTGGCGACAAGACCAGTAGTGCGCCAAGGGGAGAAACGCACGATCGTCATCTCCTTGCCAGCAGCCTTGCGGAACGCCTTGGTCCACTTGAGCTTCCTGGGGTTCCTCTTCATCCTGCGTTCGTTCGATCCATCAGCTCCCACTCGTCCCGCGCAGCTCCAAACGAGACGCACTTGAAATTCTTGTGGCACTTGGAGCGGCAGAAACGGAAGCACTTGCTGTCGTTACGCACAAACATCGTTCCATGGCCGGGCTGTTCGAGCAATCAAACCGTCAGCTCCTTCCGCCCTGCTTCCTGTGTACGATCCCGCGAGCGTTACGCACATAACAAGGGCTACTGCATACGAAACAAGGCTCAATCTTCATCCTGGTGTCGTCGTACGAGTTGAAGGAGGTCGGGAGAGAGACGGAGGGAGGGAGGGAGGGAGGCGGGCGAAGTTTGGGCGAGTTTGGCGGGGTTTCTGCAGTTCAAGGGGTCAGTTTCGACTCCGCTCCTGTACAGAGTGCTGCTCCAAAAGCTCGGCGTGGCGTACGTACTGGCGGCGAGCTGTGGGAGAGGCGAGGGAGGTCGACGAGATCCGAAAGAGGAGCGGCAGAGGTGGAAATTTGGCGCATTCGAAAAGTGGTCGGGTTTCATTTGGCCTTTCTGAGCAAGCCCTCAAAGGCAGGCAATTGCTGCTCAAGTCTGTTCGCAGAAATGGATCATATCTTACCGTATCTCCTAGGGCGGACTTTGAGGAAACGGGGGAGGAAGAACGAGGCGGAGCGAGGCACCCACTGTCGCCCCCGGGACGAGGTTCTCCCTTCCGCTGTAGAGGACCCTGAGCAGTGGGCGTAACAGCGGAGCAAGCTGAATAATTTGGGGAAGTCTCCTCCCGCCGTAAACGGTAGAGCCACGCAGCGAGAGAAGCCAGGAGGTTAGTGCTGTGACGGGGCGACGGATCTGGCAGCCTCGCTCTCGACGCGAGGAAAAGCATCGCCAGAAGAAAGCAGCTAGCCAGGCACTAGATCACTTGTTTACAGCGCTCGATTCGCCAAAGGCACGAAGCACGCCCGTACACCGTCGCCCAGCAATGTCTGCGAGGAGCGAGAATCAGTTCGCCGCTCGCAACGTTCAAGAGAGCGTAGCCAGCTCACCTCCTCCGCAAAAAGCACGATATCCCGCACCTCAGTACTGCTCAATCCGAAGCTTAATCCCCCTCTCCTCGCACAAGCGTCCAAGTTCGCTCCCGGCATCTCCCCCTCCAGAGTCTCCACCGTCGTCCTTGCCATCGATTTCGCTTCCCTCAGAGCCCGAATCTGTCGCCGTCTCCAACCCCTCGGTTAATTTGGCCACTCCCAACAGCTCGAGCTCCTCCAGCTTTGAGCACACAGCAGCGGAGCGTAAGAAGGAGAGGAGTGGCGGAATGACTGATTCCTCGGAGTAGCCGCCGGAAAAGATGGCGAGCGATTTAAGGGGAACTGGAAGGTGGGGAAGGATGAATTCGTAACCGTTGGCGTATGCTTCCAAGTGACGAAGGCGGACGCAGCGGCGCCAGACGTCTCGGAGGGCCCCCTGCGCCAGGCCACTCAAGTGCGATACGTCGACACTGAGGCGGATCAGCTGGGGTGCAAGGTTGACCAGAAGGGGGAGAACTTCGCGTTGGAATCGGCGGAAGTCTCGCTTGGATGGGAAATGGGGGAGAAACTCGAGGGAGGTGAGCGTCGACTGCTGGAGGAGGGCGGTGATGAAAGGGGCGGAGAAGCTTTGGGCACTGGGCTCGAGGTAGAGGTGGGAGAGCTGAAAGGGAAGATGAAGGGTCTCGGTGGATGGAAGGTCGAAATCAAAGTCGCAGGGTGCCGAGAGGGATGTGATGCCTGAAGAGGTGGCGTCAGTTTCCAAGCTCAGCCCGAGCGAAGTCATGAAGCGCACCAGCAAAGATGGGGAGACAGAAGTCTCGAGGCGAAGACAGTCGGGGGCCCAGCTGGACGTTCCTCAGTCCAGTGCAAGCTCGCACGACAGCCAGAGCCTGGCTGCCGGTGATTTCGTCGTATTCGAGTTTCAAAGTCATCGTCGGCAAGTCATATACCCCGCTCGTGAGGAATCGAAGGAGATCCTCCGTCTCCATCAGCTTGACCCACTGCCACAGGAGCGACTGGGAGGGAGCGCGCCAGGCCCGACACACCAGGGCAGAGCGACACAGGAAGCGGAAGCGATCGTGCTTCTCTTCAGCACCGAGTTCAAGAGTGAGGTAGAGCAGTTCGGGAGGCAGCGTGGAGATTGTCGGCATCGTGTGGGCGAGGAGGGGAGCAGGGGAACTGAGGGGAGAAGAAGACGTGTCAGCTCCTCTGCCGCGTCCTCCACACGCAGAGAACTCACTGGGGTTGGGTTCTGAAGCTCAAGAGCAGTAGTCCAGATTGCCTCTTTTGCGTACTGCGTTCGAGTGACCTGTCGAGAGCTGAGCGCTGAGCGGAGGAGAGAAGAGGGGAGAGACTTCGGAATCTCCTCTCACTCCGACCAACCACCTCCGCTCCCGACTTATGGACCACGCCGAGCGGTTAGTACAGAGCTCGCTACCACGCTGGGGACTATCGCTGACTCCCACACCGATCCCGCAGAGTCGTCAAGTTCAAGCAGCTCCTGCGCGCGGCGGAGAATGGGAGGGTCGAGGGAGTCGAGGGAGAGACCGTTCGAGATGGGATCAAAGGGATGTGTCTGGGAGGTGAGTCTGCGGGTCGTCAGAGGCTTGGATTCCTGGCGCGCGGAGCTAGGACGAGCTGAGGGAGCCGGGACGCGGCCGGTCTTGACGTGGTCGTTCTGCGGATTATCTCGAAGCGCTCAGAGGCGTGTGGAGGCTCGAAGGAGCTTTCCCGTGCCATGTGGACTCGTGGGTGTGGACGGCGACGCAGGGATTGACTTGGTGCGGGCGTTGGGACGGAGGAGTAGCTCACAGAGGTCGAGTTAGGGAGGACTGGATGGGCGGTGCTGGAGCTGCCCTGCTGCTGCCATGCTGCTTCAGTACGGACGTCGTAGATAATCTGCGCCTGGGCACTCGCGGTGGACCGACGCGAACGGAGACGCCAGCGTGGCCGACTCGAGTCGTCCTGCTCCAGCCTGGCGTACCTCTCCCGCCCCTCTCAACTCCCGCCGACGCGCCGCAGACGCGCCGCAGACGTACTAACGCACTTGTCCCCGTAGGAATCCCCGACATCCCGCCGTACCTTCGCTCCGTCGCGTACCACCAGCTCCTCAACCTACCCCCTTCCTCCCAACTCGTCCCCCAGTACTCGGCCTTTGTGGAAGAGATCTCCTCTCGAATAGCGGCACTCCCGGCACCCACTCCACAACGGACTGGAAAGCCGACGAAGGAGGACAAGCTCTTGCGAGAGATCGAACGGGACGTCGAGCGAACGTTTGGAGGACTCGCCTGGTTCAGCGGGGAGCCGGATCGGGATGGGTCCAAGGAGGAGGATGCGCTCTGGAAGCGAATCGCACTTCTCGAGGAGGTGGAGCACGCGTCGGCCGAGGAGCTTTCCAAGGATTCGGCACCACCCTCCGCCGACATGCCTCCCCCATCCCTCAGCCTCCTCCCACCACCCGAATCCGGCGAAGCAGAACGGAACGTCTCCATCCCCGTCACACCTACCACTCCGACGACCCCCACCGTCACTTCGCGACCTCCCTTCCCTGTTCTCCACCCCCGCACGCGACGACAAGCCCTCCTTCGCCCCCTCTACATATACGCCACGCTCAATCCTGGCGTGTCCTACGTCCAAGGCATGAACTCGATCGTCGCCGTCTTTGTCTACATCTTTGCGACCGGCGGTAGCAACTCCCTCGACGCGGAAGCAGCAGCCTTCTTCGCCCTCGGCGCGGCGCTCTCCCAACTCCGCGACCTCTACGTGCGATCACTGGATGACACCATCTCTCCCCTCCCCTCCTTCTCCTCGACGACTCCCCACATAACTCCCACCGGCCTCGGCGCGACTCTCCAGCGATTCACCTCCCTCCTCACCTGGCTCGACCCAACCCTCGCCGCCTCGCTACACTCCAAGGAGCTCGACCCGGCGATGTACGTCTTCAAGTGGCTCACGACTCTCTTTGCAACGTCGTTCGAGCTCCCCGACCTCGTACGAATTTGGGACCGCCTCATCGCCCTCTTCCCCGCCGACACGGAGCCAGCAGCAGACGAAGCTCTCACCCCCATCCTCGGTCACCTCCTCGACCTCTCCCTCGCCCTCGTCCTCCTCGAACGACCGACCCTCGTCTCCCCCTTTGCCAACTTTCAAAAATGCCTCGCGATGCTGCAGGATCCGCAGGTAGAGGGAGAAGCGGTCGACAAGCTCCTCGGGATCGCGTGGGAGATCAGGGAGCGTCGTCTAGGGAAGACAAAGCGGGTGAGCACGGCGGACGCTGGGAACTGGAGGAGCGCAGCGAGTCGATGGTCGACCGCCGCGACGAAAGCCGCCGTAGCTGCTTCCAGTGGACCGGCGGCCTCTTCCTTCCGCCAACGCTTCTGGACTCCGACCTCGGCGCCTACGAACGCTCGTACACCTTCGAACGACGTTCACGCGGGCGACTACGACCTGGACGACTCGGCGTCGGTGGCGGAGAGCGATACGTCGGCTGCGACGGCCCCGCCGCTCTTTGCGTCGCGTGGACAGCGAATCGATTTCGAGGAGGCGCAGCGAGCTCGAGCGGCGTCATTAGGGGAGTTTGCGAGGAATGGAGGGAAGAGCCTTCCGCCGCCGCCGGGCGAGGTGGAGGGGAGGGCGAGAGGGGAGGTCCTCGTTCGGAGGCTTCCTCCCCCGCCGTCGGTTGACGAAGAGGAGTTGGAGGAGTTGGAAGAGGAGAAGGCAGAAGGTGGTGGATGGGGTGCGTGGAAGAACTCGCTGTCGAGGTTGAGAGAGTCGGACGCCGCTGCCTCGCTCGCGAAACGGACGACCAACTTCTCCCTCGCCGCCTCCCTCTCCGCCTCCTCCCTCTCCCAATCGACCTCTCGGATCGGCTCCTCGGACGCAGCGGCCTCCCTCTCCAAGGCGACGACAAACCTCTCGATCCAGGCGCAGCTCCTTCGGGACCGAGTCGCCGACCAGGGACCCGAACAGCTCGCGAGGATCAAGGAGAACGTCGCTGCGGCTGCTGCAGGACGGTTCCTCTCGTCGCCTCGGGTCGATGGAACGCCGCCACGTCGCCCTGGGAGTCCCGTCGCCGAGCCGTTCACTCCTCCGCGCTGGGGGGACTCGCCCGGGATGGGACGTCGACCCGTCTCGCCTGCGCCGTTTGGGACGCCCGAAGGATCGTTGTTTGGATCGGCGGATATGGGTCGGGGAGGTAGCGGTGGACCAAAGCCGTTGCTGCTCAGCGGGGCTGCGAGGAGGGCAGGGAGCGGAAGCACCGACTCTGTCTCCCCGCCAGGCTCCAAGCGGAACTCGATCATTTGGCGCTCTCCCACTCCCACGACCATCGTCTCCCCTTCCTTCACTCGATCTCCTCCGACTCTCCACTCCGACTTCGTCGTCGCCCCACTCGGTATCGCCCGAACGCCGTCGCGCGGCTCACACGCTCGAGCAGCGTCACAAGCCTCCACTCCTCCCCGACTCCACGCCAGCGCCTTCCACACTCGCTCGGCATCAGCAACTTCGCCGCCGCGCGTGGGGCTCGAGGACGAGGAGGACGTGCCGATCGAGTCGCGGAGGCTGCAGGAGCGAGTGACGGTGTCACCAGTTGGGGAGACGTCGCCAACAGTAGGACGCCTTCGAAGGTCGGTCAACCGCACGACTTCTACCGATTCGACCTCTAGCGCCGTTCGTGCGCTCGACGGACGAGGTTGGTCCCTCTCCGACGCGCCGGTTCGCGCTCGCCCAGCTCCTCTCGACTTTAGCGTCCTCCCCGAGCTCTCCACTGAGCAGATCGCCTACGCCAGTCCTCTCCCCTCCCCTCCCGCCTCGTTCGCTTCCACCAGCGAAGCCCGCCCCCTCTCCCCCGTCTCCGACGTCTCTTCCGCACCCCAGCGTCGCTCCACGATCGACGTCGATGCCCCTCCCTCCGGAACCGCCTTCGTTCCTCCCACCGAGACGCCTTTCCGACCGCCGCGCAAGTCTTCGCTCGCGCACGAGGAAGCCGAGGAAGCTCCTTTGCGGTCTAAGATCAGTCGACGGCCGCTCGTGGGTCGAAAACGTGCGACGCGTTCCTCGACAGGGTCGATCTCCTCTTCAGCGGATTTCGCGCCTCCCGATTCGGCGGCGAAGGAGGGGCGGTACGCGAGTCTCTCGGACGAGAAGCGGAGGTCGGTCAGCTCGTTCCTTGTCGGGGGAGAGGACGACGGGAGCTCGACGGGTTCGTTGGGGAAGAGGGGATCGCAGCATCGGCGGAGGTTGAGTAGGCAGGGGGCGGGAGGGAAGGAGGGGGAGAAGGGGTGGGACGAGTCGGACATTTTGGGGGCGTATGCGGAGGAGGAGGCAGATCGGCAGTAGATGCAAGCATGGCAGCAGTATAAAGATCAGTGGCTTTGCAGAGAGCGGTAGCAGCGACCCTTTCTCGCGCCTTGCGACAGCGCGCGAGGCAAGTTCGAGCAGTTGTTCGCCGTGCGGAGTCCTGTTGATTCCAGCTTCCCCCCTCCACCCCCTCATTCGCAATTCCCTTGCCTTCCAATCGTACTTTGAACGAGAAACTGCATCAGCTCTCTTCCCTCCGACCAGGAGAGTGAACGGCAGCCCACCTGGCTCTACGACTCGACCAGCTCGATCCCTCGCCGCTCGCACTCCCTCCTAAGCTCCACGTCCGTCACTCCCTTCTTCCGCTTCTTCGGACTCTCCGACTTTATCTCCAACCTCTCCAGCCTCGAGAACACGAACAGCTCCGCCCGCAGAATCCCCAGCACGTCGAGCCACTCGCGATCCATCGT
This sequence comes from Glaciozyma martinii, assembly GCA_025758715.1. NCBI lineage: Eukaryota > Fungi > Basidiomycota > Microbotryomycetes > Kriegeriales > Camptobasidiaceae > Glaciozyma > Glaciozyma martinii. The sequence goes on along the minus strand of JANGFH010000678.1, from coordinate 1,342 downwards.
CGACTGACTCGAGTGCGTGAACACGCGGATGGGGGAGGGGATGGCGGAGAGAAGGTCGAGGGTGACTTTGCGCGCGTTTCGGACGAGGGCGTTGGCGATTCGGAGCTCGTGCAGTCTGGTGCAGCGACGGAGAAGGGGGAGGAGCTCGTCGGGTCGGTCGTTGAGGGTGAGGTCGAGACGGGTGATGTTGGCGCCTATTCCAGCGGCGAGAGTGCTCGTGAGGATGGCGTAGGGAGGGGTACCGCGATTGTCGGAGGTGTCGAGGGTGAGGGAGGAGAGGGTGGGTTGGACGAGGGCGGCGAGGAGGAGTGGAGGGACACGATTCGGTTGCTGGAGGCCGAGGTGGGCGAGTGAAAAGGGTATTTGGAGAGGGAGTTTCGGGTTGATGCTGGAGAACGTAGTCCTATTCAGCGTCAACGTCTTGAGGTCTACGAGCGCGGATCAGCTCCTTCTCGGGACCCGCTGAGGAGAGCAGGAGAGCAGGACTCACTCGACAGCGTCGGGAAGCAGAGATCCGTCGGGCGCAAGGAGCAGGCCACGTTCAACTCGAGCACTTCCAACCCCTCGAGTTCCCTCAGCAGCGCAGCCACTTTGCCAGTCGACAGCTGGTCTCCCACCAACGCCAGCTCAACCACTGTTCGTCCCTGGCTAGCCGCAAGCACCTCCTCCGCCTCCAGATCATCCCGCACCTCGACACGCTCCCACAGCAGCTTCTGAGCCGGCGCGCGCCATCCGCGACAGACGAGTGCCGCCGAACGGAGGAGGGCGTACCGCTCCGAGAGCGACTTGCGCCCGCGAACGCGCCTGGTGCGAGGCATGTCGGTGAGTAGGCGAAGGACTTGCAGCCCGAGCTCGGCTGGGAGAGCGTCAAAGGGTGCCATGCCGCGAGGAGGAGATGAGCTGTTGTTCGAAGGGAGGTCAGCTCGGCGCCAACCTGACTGAAGCACTGAGCACTCGCCATACCTTGAGGGCTAATCTTGGAGCTGGTATTTCGACTTTGAGTGCGACGGCAGAGCTTCCACGGCGCGAGTGGTGGGAGAGGAGAGAAAGACGCAAGATCGCGTCCTCGCTTCTACCATCACTGGCCCGGCTCTCGGTTTTGTACCAGATACGGTTCAACTCGTAATTTCTCCATCTCCTCTTACTCGTTTCTTTCCGTTTGAAATGAGAGTTATGGATGGTCATAGGGCGGAGGATACCCCAGCCGCTGGAGCCCTGAACTGACGAAAACGCGCCGCGAGGCGTCGCTGCGTTCGCCTGATGCGCGATCCGAGCCTACATTTTTTATACCGCCACGGCCCAGCGATTTGAGGAGCCCTGCGAGTGTGGATTCCATTTACAT
>JANGFH010000676.1:0-10335 GCA_025758715.1 Glaciozyma martinii | reverse complement strand
CTCCTCCTCCTCACTCTCCCCTCCAGCCTCTTCCGCATCCTCATCCTCCGGCCCAGAAGAAAGGACCCTCCTCTCCCTCGCCTCCTCCCCCCTGCGCACCCCCTGCACCTCCCTCAGTACCTCCCTCCCCTTCCCCTTCCCCTCACTCTCACCCCTCTTCACCACCCTCTCAGAGCCCTCAAGCCTCTGCGCCGCCCTCCTCTCAATCCTCTCCAACGCCTCCCCCTCGCTCCCGAACCCCAATCGCGGTTTCCCCCCCGTACTCGCTCCCACCAACGCAGGTGGAGGACGAACGAGGCCTGAGACTCGACGGGCTGGACGACGGAAATCGGAGGTAGAGGTCGAGGCGGAGGAGGAGGAAGCGGGGGGTGGAAGGCGGGGTTTGGTGGCTGGTTTGGTGCGAGGGGCGACGATCGGGGGTTGGACGATAGGTGGTGAAGAGGGGGAAGAGGATGGGGTCGGGACGGGTTGGGAAAGGGGTTCTTCGCGTAGTCTGGGTGGGGGTTAGAGGTGGAACGAGGGGGAGAGGAGAGGGACGCACCCTTCTAGAACGCTGCCTCCCCATCCGGCTTCGCGTTCCCCGATGTCGTCCCCTTCGTTACTACCTTCTCCTTCGCTGATGTAGCTCAGGTCGGGACGCGTGGAGATGGAAGGTCGGACGAGGCAGGCTGCAGTCGAGCGGCGGCGGGAGAGGGAGATGTTGTTTAGGAGAGGAGGTTGGGCAGAGGCGATGGTGGTGGAGGCTGTGGGAGGGGAAACTGGAAGCAGTTCAGCTGAGATTTCGTAGTGAGGGCGAGAGAACGCACGAGTGGGTGAAGGAGAGGAGACAGAGGGAGAGGGCCGGAGGAGCGACTCGAAGGCATGGAGAGCTTGTACCGTGTTGGCGAGCGTCTCGAGCATCGCCTGAGCGCACAGAACCAGTCAGCTATCTCCCAGTACCTCTCACCATTCCTGCTGCTCACCTCGGCCTGCCCTGCGTCCATCCCTCGTCCCTTGCCCTCCTCATTCAACGTCTCCCGTTCGCGCTCCCTCTCCCTCTCCCTCTCCTCGCTCCTCTCCAGCCGATCCCTCAATCCTGCATTCTCGCACTCGAGCTGAAAGTGCGCGCCCTTGAGCGAGAGGTTCTCGGCGCGTAGGAGGGAGATGCGGCGCTGGAGATCAGAGTTGGCTCTGCATTGTTGTTAGCTCGTGCCGGGGAAGATGGGAGACGCGAGGGACGGACTTGGTGAGTTCGCTGTTCTTGTGGATGATTTCCTTGTTCTGTGAGAGGTGTTTGCGCTTGACTGGGGTACGGCGTGCGCGTTAGCAAGTCGTTCAACAAGGCCCTGGGAGGAGAGGTGCACAGATTTCGTACGTCTCGAGCATGAGACTGGCGGAAGAAGCTGAAGTTGCTCCCGGTTGATTCGAGTTGAGTCCTGATAAACGACGAGTCGTTGTCATCGTCGACAACCCCGTTCAAGGAGTGGGAGTTGGGCTGAGGAGGAATGGAGAGGTCGTGACTGGAATTCTTACTTTGCTTCAAATTCTCTTTCGAGACTGTTTCCCCTCGGAGCTTTCCCCCCTTTGCTCGCTCAACTTGTCACTTCGAAAGGAACTCTGGCCCAGAATGAGGTGCGTCAGGTCGCCTTCCCTTCGAGTACAGTGGCTAACACCTCACCACAGCAATGAAGGCCGCAAGCCCTACACGGCGCAGGATCGGATCAACCTCGCCAACTTCCTCTTCAAGGTCCCCAAGGAAGACCGCTTGAAGCCAACTACTCACAAGGCAATGGCTCGCTTCGTACGTTCCCTCCCTCGGCCCTCCTTCCCCCGGCCTTGCCCCGCGCTTCTCTCGCAACCCCGCAGAAGCTGACTTGTTGTTGTCGTCTCGCAGCACCCCGAGCACAGCGACCAGTCCTGGCTGGACCACTACAAGCGCGCAGGAAGGGACAAGGTCGACGCTCTCCTGCGTGCGCTGGAGAAGGAGCGTAGGGAGGGCAAGTCGACCGCTTCCGCCTCCGCCGCACCCGTCGCGAGCTCGTCCAAGGCCAAACGACCACGCGAACCCTCCACCTCCCCTTCCGGCTCCTCGAGCTCGGAAGAGAGCGATCGGCCTTCCCGCGCGAAGAAGGTCGCGAAGCGCGCCAAGTACACGGACGAGCAGCACGGCGTGATGGTCGACGTGCTCGACAGCGCGGCGCGACTCGGGCTCACGAACACGCAGGTGTACGCTGCTTTGGAGATCAAGGTGCGTTGTGGTTTTCTCTCGGAGATCTGGTGCGAGTTTGGGGCGAGGAGGGAGTGAGAGCTGATCCCCGCACCCGGCCCTCTGCAGTTCCCGCAACACTCGGTCCAGTCCTGGCAGACGTACTACCGCAACCACCGCGCCGAGATCGAAAACGCCGTCAAGGCCAAGTCCAAGGCGCTCAAGAAGAAGGACCTCGCGAAGCAGGGCACCAAGGCGAAGGCGGCCGAGAACGCAAAGGCGTCGGGGAGTGGAGCGAAGCCCGGGACGAGCGCGAAGGGGAAGGGGAAGGAGAAGGTGGTCGTGCTGAGCGATAGCGAGGAGGATCAGGAGGAGGAGGAGCAAGCGGTCAAGGATCTCGAGGTGTTCACGACAAAGGACGACCAGATCATGGTTCGCTGCGTTGCCAAGGCGGAGCTCGAGGGGTTTACTCGAGAGAGCGTGTGGGACGCTCTGGAGAGCCAAGTGCGTTCAAATCTCGCTTCCCGGCGCAGGCGTTCACTAACGCATGCGCTGTAGTTCCCTCAGCATTCTGCCATAGGATGGAAGACGCACTGGATGCAAGACGTCGGCACCTTCCTCGCTCGCGTACCCAAGCAAGTCGACGAGATCCTCAAGTCCCAGCAGGTCAAAGCCGTCGCGTCGAAGGAGAAGGCCGTCAAGGCGCCCACGGCCATCGAGAAGGCGATCCCCGAGCCGAAGGCGGTCGATAAGGGAATCCAGGTCAACGGGTTCAAGATCGAGGAAGACGTCGACGAGCCTACGACGCAGGAGGACGACGAAGTCGACCAGCTCGAGGCCGACTCGTGCGCTCTCCCTTTCTCCGCGCCCACTGGAGCCACACTGACTCTCCCTCCCTCTAAACAGTCCTCAGCACATCCCCGCCACCCAATCCCAACTATCGACCTCGCATCCCCGTCCGTCGTCCTCCCAGCCCGCACCCGTCGCACCGCGAGTCGCCGCCCTCGCCATTCCCCCTCCTGCAACTCCCGACGTCGCTCCTCCCACCCCTAGCGCCTCCCCTCCGCACGAATCTCAAGAACGCGAGCGCCTCGCTGCTCAAACTCCGGCTCAACGGATCCCGTCTCCAGCTCCTCCGCCCTCGTCCCTTCCTTCGCCTTTCCTGCGACCGCACGAGGAACGAGTGGAAGTGGAGGAGATGGAGGAGGACGAGTACATGGAGGTGGATGAGGAGGTGAAGGAGGAGGACGAACTGGAGGAGGACGACAGGAGGATCGAAGCGTCCCTCAAGCCGCGCGAGGTGAATGGCGCGTCGACGAGGATCGCGGGAGCTTTTGAGCTGGAGGAGGACGACGGTTGGCCTCGGCTCGAAGGCGCTGAACTCGAGTTTGTCGAGGGGACTTATGCGCTGTTGGATGGTCTGGCGAGGGCGGAGGAGAAGGAGAGGTTGGATGAGATTGAGCGCGAGAGGGTGGAGAGGGAGCAGGTCGAGATGGAGCGCGAGAGGGCGGAGATGGAGCGCGAGGAGAGGAGGGAGGCCGAGGAGGAGGAGAAGCGGGCGAACGAGGCGAAGAAGGTCGTCAAGGCGCAGCGGGACGCGAGGAGGAAGGCGGACATGGAGGAGGCTGCTCGGGCCGAACTAGAGGAGAGGAGGAAGGCGGTCGAACTCGAGGCGCGTAGGAAGGACGAGGCGAAGAAGCTGGCCAAGGTCGAGGCGCAGAAGAAGAAGGAGGAGGAGGCGAGGGCCAAGATCGAGCTCGGGGCGAAGATCAGGTCCGACCTCGAGGCGAAGGCGAGGGAACGGGCTGCGAAGGACGCTGCCGATCTCGAGGCGACACGCAAAGCCGACCTCGAGGCGAAGACAAAGGCGAAGGCTGCGAAGGACGCTGCCGATCTCGAGGAGAAGCGCCAGGCCGACCTCGAGGCGAAGGCGACGGCGCAGGCCCACGCTGCCAACCTCGAGGCGAAGCGCGAGGCCGACCGCAAGAAGGCTTCTGCGATCCCTCCGCCCAAACCCTCCTCGTCCAAGGCCATCGTCGACCACCGCAAGGAGTCGAAACACCCTACCCCCTCCTCCTCCGCCACCAAACGTCCCCTCGTTCCCTCGGCTCCCTTCCCCATCCCCGCCGCCGTCGCCAAGTCCGGCAAACGCCCTCGAGCTTCCTCCGCCGCCATGTCAGAAGCGCCAGAGGATCACGCCGGCCCCAGCGCCAAGAAGGCTCGCCTCAGCTCCACCGTCCCCGCCCCTTTCTCCTCCACCAAACCTCTCGTCGTCCCTCCTCCCGCCGCTCCAGTCCCCGAACGAAAACTCTCGCTCAAGGAGGAGCTCGCAGAGTACGGTCGTCGGTTCGGCCTCAAGACGCGCCAAGTCATGTCGCTCTACTTCTCCTGCAGCGCCCCGCTCGACATGTCGATCCTCGAGGACGCTCTCGCGTGGTACTCGTCGCGACGACCTCCGGCGGGGACGGAGGCGCACCTCGATTTGGAGCTGCGGATTGGGAGGACGATCTGGACGTACGACGAGGACGTCGTCGTTCTCCAGGGGAGCGATGCGGAGAAGAAGGCGATCGAGAAGCGCAAGGGGAAGAGGAGCGTCGCGGCGAGGATGAAGTTCCTTCGCGAGTCCGAGAAGACGTCGGTGGAGGCGCTGGGAGCGAGGAAGTGGCCGTTTTTGTAGGCGTGAGTGTAACGTGCAGTCCGTTGGCAGTTCTCTCGCTCTCCACTGTGCTCTTTCTTCTTTCTTAACTCCTGCTCGCTGGCGGACGTGATGGATAAATAGGATTGCGGGGTGTGTAAGGATGCTTCAAAATAAACGTGCAAGGTGTGGGAGAACATAGAAAGCGAAGGGGTATACAGTGGGGAAGGAGAGGGGGGATCTAAACCTCCATGTGCCTCTTGCGAAGCATCGGTGCCTTGAACGAGACCATGCTGTTGGCCCTCTCAAGGTCGCCCAGCTTGAAGCTCGCCTCGCTCCCGCTGACCGAGTCGGCGCGGGAGAGGCTACCATTCGCGGCAGCTGGCGTCGTCGATCCCGTGAGCCGGTTAAGGACTGCCTGGCGAGATTCGAGCGCGGCGACCTTGGATCGAACGGAGGGAAGGAGGGTGGATCGGCGGGCGGGAGGAGGGGTAGGGAGGGCGCGAAGGTTCCCAATCGACCGCGAGGAGAGCAGAGGAGGGTGCGCCCTGACCTTGCGCGGGGAGGTGTTGAAGGGGGCCCGGGTTTCTCCTTCGTGCGAGGAGGGAGGAGTGCGAGTGGAGGAGAAGTCGGGACTCGAGGTCGCGGGGGACGAATCCAGTGCAGGCTCGGCGGGGGATCCTTCCGAGGTGGTGGGAGAGACGGCCGCGCGAAGGGACCGCACTGACGACGCCTTCTTGAGGATGGCAGGAGCGCGCTTGAGCGACGAGACCGACGACTGCTTCGTGAGCTGAAGCCTGGCGCCAGCTGCGGCGGCGGGGAGGATTGGACTGGGGGTGGCCGTTCGACTCGTCGGACGCGTGGAGAGAGGGCGTGCGGTGGCCGAGGGGGCGACTTTGCGCGGGGAAGGCGCTGGGGGGACGGTGGAGAGGGGAGAGTTGGATTTGACGGGGGAGGCCGGCGTGGCGTAGGCGAAGGGCTGCTTCATCGCCGACTTGGGCATTGGGGGTGCGGATGCAGCGACGCTCGACTTGATGGGGGAGGCGGGTCGCGAGCGAACTGGCACCGGGGATCGAGATGCGCTGGCCGTCGGCTGCGAAGGGCGGTGGGGCGAAGGAGGAGCCCGAAGTGCGAAACGAAGGGAGTCGTCGAAGGGAGTGGGATCGTCTTCGTCGAAGCGGGACTGCATGAGCGCGTCGAGTTCGTCCTCCGATTCGTCCTCGACCTCGACTGCCGGAACGCCGTGCCGCTTCTCGAGGTACGCCTGGTCGTCAGGGACGTCGTCGAGGTCGTCCAGCTGCACGCTCGATCCGGCGTCCGTCTGCCCGTACATCTGGAACGCGAGACTGTCGTACTCCTGCTCCCCTCCGCCGCCGCCGTAGTACTGCGAATCCTCGTGCGCACCCCTCGAGTCCCCGTCGTCCTCGTCCTCGTAGCGCTCGTCGTCTCCTCCAGAGATCTCGGACCGCAAGCCGCTCTCCGTTCGCCGATGTCCTCCTTCGCCTCGACGAGCGGTGGCCGACGCGATCGCCGAAGAGATGCAGTCGAGAGACATTTGGTGAACGAGCTGGCGCTCCTTCGCTTTGCCGACGACGACCGTGCCTCGACCGAGGGTAGGAGGAGGGCTGGGGTTCGCCGGTGCCGCGAGCTCGTTGTCATGCGAGAGGTTCGACGTTCGAAGGCTGTCGAGCGAGGCGATTCGAGAGAGCGTCTGCCCTCCCGACTGACTGGGTCCTCGTCCGCCGTTGAGGTCGGAAAGGCGGAGAGAGTCGAGACTCGCCATTCTCCCTATCGAGGAGCCCTGCTGGCGGACCGCTTCGGCGCGTCCCTTGGGCGCCGCGCCCCCTCGAAGCTGGTCGATGCTCCAGCTCTTCGAAAGTGGGCGAGCCTGAGCGTCGACAGAGATGATGGGACCGACGTGACCAGGAGGAGGGTCGAGAGAGACGAAGTTGACGATCCGGACTGGGATGTCGGCGCTAACGTCGGCGGAGAGCGTTCCTCCGACCGAGGCCTTGATCGCGTACGTGACCTCGAGGTGACGGCCGCGCGGAATCGAGAGCTCGTCGGACTGCGAATGAAGCTCGGTGAGTACGCACCACGACGAGGTTCTAGAAAGTACGCACCGGCACAAGAAGGAAGTGAGAAAAGTCCGCCGTCTCGCCGCCGTCGACGCCCATCCAGCTCCCCTTCGCAGTGACGCCCTTGTTCCCCTTCTTACCCATCTCGAGCGTCGATTCGGCGACCTTCTTTCGCGTCGTCTGCGTCTGGCAGGCGTCGGGATCGAGGTCGAGTTCGCCCGGCGCGTCGGGGTCGTGACCGTTGCCGGCGTCGAGCCAAGGTCGAGGGCGGAAGACAGTGGTAGTGCGAACGAGGGAGAGGGTGAGAGTCTTGATCTGAGAAGCCCGGCACGGCATTAGCTCAACGATTCGAGGATCCCGGAAGGTGGACAACGTACCTTCTTCGACGACTCGTTCTCGACGCTCACGTCGACGTAGCACCTCTGCCCAGCGACCCACGTCCCTCGGTGCATCTTGGCCGTAAGCATGACCTTGCCGTTACCTCCCATGAAGAGGGCTTTCGAGCCAGTCGCGAGGAGAGGCTTGAGGGCCGGAGCGAGGACGATGGCGGGGCTAAAGTAGGGGAAGATCTCGACGTGGCGGTAAAAGTGGGCGATAGACCTGTCGCCTCCGTTCTCGGACTTGAGCTTGACGGACCTGCGCGTGCGAACTCGTCAGACTGCGTCCGGAACTCGGAAAGGGAGAGACGCACGCGATGACGATGTACCGCACGACTCCTTGCTTGCCCTTGAACCCGCCCTTGGCGCCCTGGCCGATGGGGAGAAGCATGCTAAAGGGGACGGCGTATTGTCCCGTGAGGCCCTTAGAGAAGCCCTCCGAGTCGGGGTTGGAATCGAAGCAAGGGAGGGGAAGGGGTGCGCCACTCGAGGAGCTGATGGAGGAGATTGACGAGGCGTGATGGTAGAAGATGTGTCGAGCGTCTTGCGATGAAAGCTCTGCGAGGGACAAAAGAGGGTGAGCCGAGTTCAGAGAGCTGGCGCAAGAAAAGAGACGCACCTTCGAAGCCAATAACGCGAATCTTGGGCTTGCCAACCCAGACTTCCTTCTCCCGATCCTTGGGCTTGCGAATGCGAACCTCCATCCTGCCCTTGAGCGTTCCTCCCTCGATGACGAGCGACGACTGAAGGACGAGATCCAGCTCGACGCGCGCCTTGCTCGTGCTCTTCGCCTGCTCGAGAGTGACGGGGATGACCGAAACAGCAGGAGCCTGCAAAGACGCGTGCGAAGTCGTCCGCTGATGAGTCGACGGCGCGATGTTCGACGACGCCGAGAATGTCGGCGAGCCCGCGATGGTCGCCAGTCCTCCACTCGACGACGATCCAATCTTCTTCGCCGTCGGTGCGAGAAGTCGATCGAGCTCCTTGCTCCTCCTCGTTGGGTTCGCTCCAGCGGTGAGGAGGGTCGGCTGCCTTCCGAGCGCTCCGTCGCGTGGTTTGGCGATGACGGTACCGCTGCGACGAAGCTCGTTGACGTCCTCGTCCAAAACGACCGTCTCCTCGCCGATACGCATGCCGTCGCTCGTCGCCCTAGGATCGATCTGCTCGCCTTCCTCGAACCGCTGCCCGAGTACGTCGAGCCTGACGAACGACCCTCCCGTCTCGGCCGGCTCGAGTCCCTGCATCGACGAGAAGGAGCGCATCATAACGTGCTCCGACTGAGGTCGAGGACGAGGGTGCTGGGGTACGCGTCCAGGAAGGGAAGCGCCAGCGGAGGCGGAGCGAGTTCGGGTGATGGTGAGTTGACGATTGACGGTGGGATGGGCGGGAAGCTGCTTGTTGAGCGAAAGGTTGGAGGACTGTCGTCGGAGCTCCTCTTGGTGGAGAGCGTGCTGCATGTGGAGCTGACGCTCGAGCTGCCGGCGCTGCAGGCCTCCCGCGCTGCTCGGCATGCTCTCCGGACTCTCGTCGCCGTACCTCTGGTCCTGGGGATCCTCGTCCTCGTCCTCCTCCTCCAGCTCCTCCAAGCCATCTTCTGGACGACCGTAGGTTCGCTCCGCTCCGACTCCACCGCCGTAGTGCCTCGAATGGACCATCTCGGGGACCTGCGACCGCCGTTCGATCGACTGGAGAGCGTACATCTCCCCGAGCTCGAGCATCGACTTGGGTCTCGAGAGGGCTTCCTTCTTGAGAGTGCGTTCGCGGAGGAAAGCCGGGAGGCGGGAGGAGCGAGATTCGTTGGAGGACTGGGAGCCGCCGGTGCTGGAGGAGTCGTAGGGGAGGCGCGAGTACGGCTGGGTCGAGCGAGGCTGGGGAGGGTAGGGGTTCGACTCGGGGGCGAGGTAGGGGAGTGCGCCCATGCTCTGCGCGTGGCGGAGCTGGTTGTGCGAGTAGTACTGCGGCTGGTAGGCTGAGGCGGAGTTGGTCGACGAAGGGAGGGACGACAAGGATGCGGGAGAGCACCCCTGCGAGTCGGACGAGGAGGAATTACTGTCGGAGAAGGGGGAGAGCGCCTGAGGCAGGGGCTGACGGTAGACCTGCTCCTGCTCCTTCCTCCCTCCAAACACCTCTGGCGTTCCCACCGCGATCCTCACCCTCCGCTGGCCCGACTCGCCCGAGTCGTCCGACGCCTCTCGCACCATCGCAGCACTGACATCCCGGTGCTGTCGCTCCTCCCGCTCGCGGACGAGGTTGATATCGTACGAAACCGACTGCGGTCGGCGCTGTTGTTGCTCGGGGTGGGGGCGGCGGTCGGCGTCGTAGAGAGTCGCTTTGGGCTGGGCGGCGGCGGCGGGGCTGGAGAGTTGGATGGGGGAGGGGTGGAAGGTGATCCCGAGTCCTGAGATGGCGGTACTGGAGGACGACGTGGACATGTTGAACGAGGATTCGCTGTCGCTCTAGCGTTCCCGGGAGAGAGGTGATGGGTGTACTCGTGAGGGGGTCGTGAAGGTGCCTGCGGGCTGTTGGGTCGCGCCTGGCGAGTGCTGAAAGTGAGTGAGGATCAAGGACGGGTGAACTGGAAGAAGAAGAAGAAGTCGGCCAAGGTCGAAATCAGGTGATCTTTTCAACGCGTTTAAAGTGGAACGTTGAATCGAGGTTTCTTCTCGTTCTCTCGTACCAGCTCGCAGGGACGGAAAGGGGAACCACGAGTGAGGATAAGAAATGCAGCAAGACCTTAAAAGAAAAGGGAACCGCCTCAAGGATCCTCCCTCTCCGCCAACGCTCTCGCAAGCCTCTCATCCTCCTCCTCCCTCCTCCTCTTCTCCTCCTCAGCCCCTCCATCCTCCTCACTAAGCATCCTCGCCATCTCCTCATCCGCCCTCTCCAACTCCTCCCTCTTCCGTTCCTCCTGCTCTCCGATCCCTCCGTCCTCCTCGGCCCACTGCGCCGCCAAGCGCGCGTCCTCACGCTCTTGCTTGATTCGCTGCTCGAGGGCTAGTTGGCCAAGGTGCGCTCGACTGGGGGTAGGGGCTGGCGAGCGGGATGGAGCGGGAGGCGAGG